>LPNX010997637.1:0-94349 GCA_001517045.1 Pseudotsuga menziesii | reverse complement strand
GCAACAGAAGAAAATACTGAGTTGGTGACCATTGAATCCTCACCTGAGTGGGGAGGAACTTTGATTGAGGAAGAACATCTTGAGGAACAAGAAAATGCTGAAACTGGGAACATTCCTTCTACCTGAGCTATGAGTCCAGAAACTCCAGCACCACAAAGAAAAAGGAAGAGATCAAAGGACGAAATTAAGGTATGTCCACCAATAAGAAGGAAAAGAACTAGGTTGGTCACAGCAGCAGAAGCAACAAAGAAAAGATGGGCAACCTTAGAAGCACAAATTGAGTTCCCCATTGTTGAACCTAGAACAATTGATGCCCCACAGGGGCTGGTTGAAGAAGAACCCCAAATTGAAGGATTTCTGTTCAAAAATAGGCTATTAAAATAGGAATTCCAAACACTCATAAAGGAATTGGAAACTTGGAAAGAAGCATGCAAAAAGCAGGATGAAAGGAAGCTACACACATTGGTGGAGGCTGCAGATCAATTGGAGGGATCAAATCCTACCGAGCCCGACAATGAGGAAGAAAGAGTGGTCTGTCCCACCTGTGGAGAAATATTTAAAGAACCAGGCCACAAGATTGTAATTCATGCCTTTACAAAATAGTAGTCTGCACCTATAATGGAGGAAGGACAGGGACAACCTGAGTTGAGAGAAGATGGGACTCCTAAAGGAAGACTTCAGGAGGAGGAAGTTTCAGATAAAGAAGATGCTGTCACACAAGAACCAACATCTTTAAATATTCTTGCTGAAATTGCCACTAACTCTAGGACAGAGGAACCAAGGGATGAAGTTATTCCCGATTTTATGGATGAAGATTGCACTGTGATCCTAGAATCCTCCCATGACATAGAAGTGGAACCACAACAGCAAGGAAATGATGGGGTTGAACAGGGTGCTGTCACATAAGAACCAACATCCTTGAATGTTCTTGTCCAAGTGGCTATCCAAAGGGGAGGAGAAACAAGAATTGAGGGAACTCTGGAGTTTAATAAAGAATTTTTTACTATGACTCCAGAATTGTCCCATGACACAAAAATCATAGAAGAGGAGCCACAACAGCAGGGAGATGAAGAAGTGAGTCGGGATGTTGTCACACAAGAACCAATGATCCTTGAAGGTTGCGGTAGGGACTCTTGAAATGCAACAAGAAAATAACCCTGAAGTGGATGTCATTCCTGATATGGATTGGAGTGAAGATGAACAAGTTCAAACACAACCCTCAGGTGATACTGAAATCCTTGAGGAGCAGCTACATATTGAAGAAGACATCCAATCTCAATAGTAGGAGGAAAAATAAGAACAGGGCTCTGTCACACAAGAACCAATAGCCTCACAGCCTCTGGCTGAGATAGTAGCTGATAATCAGGTAGAAAATGGAATTAAAATTCAGGAGGAAGTTGCTCCATAAGAACCAAGATCCTCACAGTCAGCTGCCAAAATTGCCATGAGAGAACCCCAGAAAGAAGACGATGTTACACAAGAACCAGCGTCTCCAAGAGTGGTGGATGTTGTTGCTGAAGAGAGTCCAGAAAAGGTTGCTGTCACACAAGAACCAGGACCCCTAGAAATAGATTTAGATGTGTAGGATGTCCAATGTGGCACATTAGGTGACAAGGTGTGGATTGATCCCCTTCAAAACTTCATTGACCTAGATTCTAACAAGGAGGAGCATCATGAAGAAGAAACCCTGAGGGCCTACAGCAGAAATCTCAATTTTGAGAATGGAGGTAATAAAATGGAAGAGCCAGGTGGAGGAATACCAAGAAGGGATAATTTCCCTTACTGAGCATAAAAATATTATTAAGATACTGGAGGAGAAATGGGCAGAAGAACGTATGACCCAAAGACTTTGAGAAGAAGAGCTACAGAGCAATTTAAGGGAGCTGAAAAAGTTCCAGTCTATGCAGAAGGAAAAAGAGCAGATGTATGCTCTTTCTCAAAAACTCCTGGGCACTAGGGTACCTTCTTCTTCTTACACTGTCTTTCTGTTTGAACAATTTGTTTGGTTTAAGTTGAGAGCTGTGAAAGAAGGGAGGTCATTTGAGATAACAACCTCAACGAAATTTTTGGAAGCATTTTTAAGAAGCAAATTTGAAGATCAAAATTTGCTGTGTGAATTATATTTGCATGAGATGGATTTTCCTCTATACCGCCATTCAAATCCTCTCTCTTTTTTAGGAGATGTTTAGTTGAGGGCCTTTGCTTCTTTTGTGAGCAATCGTGCTTAGTGGGAAAGGTATTTTCAAACCTTTTATCACAATGAAGCTCACTCTAATCTGTGGGTTCGAAGTGAGCCTCAAAATCCGGGTATTTTTGTTGCTCGACACAGGAGTTTGCTCTCATGCCCCATCCAGACTTAGCACATAATGGAACTACAGGAGGAAGTTATTTCTACCTATACCAACCATATTTCTATACACCAACAAGCAGTGTTTGAAGGAATTAAGCATAGATGGTAGGTTTCCTCTCCTACACTCAAGGGCAGAGACCCCTATTATTTTAGAAATTTTGAACAGGCACTGCAGGGTTGAAGGTTATGTTGGATGTATCAAGGAATGTGGGGCTAATTGGTTGGGCCTAAAATTTAAATTTCCCCTCATCTGGTGGCCAGAAAAACCATACAGGATGGATTCTCACTAACCAAGGCAGAGGAGCAGCGATGCTAGAGATATTGGATTGCCCACATAGGATTCATAGAAAAAGAAGGGATGTTTGAGTTCCTCTACAACTTCTCTTCTCTCCATGAACAGAGCACAGTGCAAGATTCAGATTCGGAATAATGGAGGTTGTTGCATGAGGACATGCAACAGGACAGTTGGGGGGAGATGTTGGGCCTAGAAATGGCCCCTTTTGACCACCCTTAATTACATCTTTTTGTCCTATCCTACCCCATTGAGCATGCCAAATAAATGTTTTACCCCCACTCTACTCTTCAAACCACCAAGGTATGATTGGTCATTGTTTTATTTTATTAATACTTATGATTGTGATAATTAAGGCTTCATATCTCTCAATGCACTTACATATGATGGTTTATAAAGGTATTTTGAGATATATGTACTGCAAGAAGATCAGGCTGAACATGCTATGAAAAGGTTGGGCATTCATCGCTCAAGCTAATCACCATCCATCCTACCATTACCCAAGGAATGCGGTTCCAGTGTGTTATCCCAGGCAAAGCTGTACAAAGATAACTGTGATAGAATGCATCAGACTTGGAGGTCAATAGTGCACTGCTGCTCATGTATAGCTGTGATCTGAAGATATCGTCACTCCTAGGGTGATTAACAGTTTCCCTATATTTCCTATTTTTCATCCTACCAAGTTTGTAACAGCTGTTTTCATTTAGGGCTCCTGAAGATCAGAGATATTCATGGTTGCGCCATGATAGGGATAGGATGCTATGATTTACATTGTATAAATATGGAGAACTGTTTCGAACCAGGGGTTGTTGAACATATAATCAATCCATTGTATTAGCTATGAGGAGGAATTATGTAATTGATCTGTCTTTTAATACAAGGAGTTACTTCAGATCTAAAGGTTTTTACGTGTGTTCATCTAGCATCTCTGTGTGAAGGCTGGGACCGCCTTCCATAGGGATCGCTAAGTTAAATTATGCATTTCAATTATTTTGTTGTGTGATGTTATGTTAATTTTATTTCTTCGTAGGAAGTTGTAACAAGTTGTGGATTTACAGTGTGTTGTGATTGCATCTCTTGGATACCTGTAGTGGCATGGTGTGACAGTCGACTGAGTAGGTAATTATTCCTCATGCAAATTGTGTGGTAACTATAACATATTTGTTCATCCTTAGATCTTTTAGTTGTTGTTTCCATGAATCTTTGCAGCTTGTCTCTTATTTTTATGATTGCAGAACTTCATTCCTGTAATTCGAATCCATAGAACAGCTGAACTCAATTTCTGTATTTTGAATCTCTAGACTAATGTTCAATTTATGTCTTTGAATTTCTAGAATAATTAGATTAAGATAGTTGGGTTAATCATTAAGTGATTTGAAATAGAATTTCCTTTTTTCTGCAATTGTAATCTAGATGTGACTTTCATCTTTCCATTCTTAGATCGAGAACAACAGAAGGTAATTGTGATTGCATTCCTTAGAAGGTAACTAGATTAAGTAGATTCTTGGGATGATCATAGCCGAATAGAGGATAGGATTGTTCAATTACAATAATTTAGTGTTTAAGCATATATTGTGCATGTTATCCTTGAAATACAAGACTTCCGTGGGTTGACAATAAGTATTGTACACTCTATATGTTAGTTGTAATTCACTTGCATATTGGGTGACCAACAATGGAGAACCAGGTGGAAGAACTAGCCATCGAAAAATACAGTACAAATATCTTTGCATATGACTACAAATACATACAACAGTCTCGGATATATAAGAGTACAATGGCCATGAATAGGCATGATACAAAATATGACATGTGTGGTCATCACCACGTACAATATAGATAGATCAGAATCTCCATGATGAATATATACAAAGGATCATGATCTCCATGAAAGCCGAAGATATATAATGGATCAAGACCTCCATAATGGTTGAAGATATTTGACATACACTGGAATCAAGTCATGAGAGCTGAAATCTCATGAACACTGGAACAATCAAGGAGGTAACATATATGAAATTCCACTAATCTGGACAGTCTTCTACACAAACCGCTACGAGTACATGTCCTACTATGTGAATAGAGGTGTCGAGGTTGAACATAGTAGTCCATCATCTGATTACTGGTCATTGATGTATACCGTTAATAGACGCAAGATCACCCACCGATAATGAAAATGGGAATCAAGGTACTAGAGTGCAATCTAACAAGTGCAAATAAATGTGTTGAGGTCAAACACTTGAAAGAATCCATTGATCAGGGGACATTGATGTATTCCAAAAATTGTTGATGGCGAGAGAACCTACCATTGATGACTGTAAGTCTCAAGGCACTCAAATGACTCTAGATTCCAATCCTAGAATAAATGATCTGAAGTCGATGGGATGAAATTCGTTGGAAGGAGGGAATTAAGGCATCCCCCATCATCCAACATGAGGTACTTAGCAAAGCTGTATAATGTGGAAGGACTCGATCATAATCTGCATGAACTAGTAATAGTACCGGTAATGGACGACATGCAAAGTCAAGAAAACTAAGGAATGGCCAAATTAGGCTTCAACTTCCTTCCAACAAGAGCATAAAGGTGAATGGTGAATAAATATAGGTAGCATAGACTCGATATACAAAACTGGGACAACTCTGCGATACAGGAGGCATTGACAGAGGCTCCATAGGGACTAGAAGCTTAACCAGTCGGTGGAGATAAAATCAGAGAAATGAGTATAGCTCCTAAATTCGAACTATTAACCCAACTAATGGATGCGATATACAATGCTCTGTTTGAAGGCGACATGACTCGACTGCTGCCAAAGATAACATCTTTTCCTGTCTGGATTTTTGGTTTTTTTATTTTTTTTGGACTTTTTCAAATATTTTAAAAAGATTGAAAAAGAATAAAAGTGCTTTATAGTTACAAATATAGGAGGAGACGAGTGTCAAGGGGCAAACAAAATAGTTCCAAGCAGCGGAACATACCTATGCTCAATGCAAGGAAACATGTGTAGGATAATGACACTCGGGGGAAAGTCCCCTCCCTGTAAAAATGGAGAATCAAGCTACAAAAGATATGTAAAATGACTCTACTTGGCCAGACATGAGACAAGCTCAGGCTATATGGCTAATAATCAAAGTCAGGGAAGCCGACATAAGGCTCAATAAGGCAAGCAAAACTCATGATAATGCAATGACAATTTGACATAAGGGAGTCTTGGGGAAAAGGCCAACAAAAAGATCAAGAGGAGTATGAGGCTCTTGCATAGAGTCATGGCGGTACTATACAAAGGACTTGCCCACCCTAAAGGAAAAACGTCGGCATGGGCACCAAATGAAAATAGGAGCTAACTAGAGTACCCATGTATGGTCAAGCTTTACCATTCACATCATGTCACTTTTAAAAGCAACAAGAAGGTTCCGTGACAAGATAGAATGGGTTTGTACCTAAGGTTATAATGAAATGGTCATAAGGTCATGCAAAATGCAAATGGATGTGAAACCTAACCTATATGCTAGTTTAGACATAATACTTGATATAGGCACAAACGGGTCAAAACCACGGTCAAAGCGCGCTCAAAACAGACTCCTACATCATCAAATTAGTTCAAAACGGTCCAAAATGGTCAAAAACTATAGAAAGTGGGTAAAAAATTTCAACAATTTCAAATTCTTTTTATAAATAGTAAAAAAAATTTAAAAATTCCATATCATTTGAAATTTTAACCCATTTGAGCTCAAAACTTCCAACACGAATTCTGGGAGCATCGCCCAACGAAATTCGACACCGTTTGATCCAGGTAACTCCTCATGTCCTCCTCTTCCTATTTCATGCAAATGTTTCAAGTTTTCATGGTCCAATTCATTTTTTATGCCATCCTAAATTGTGTGTTTTATCCCACACAGGTATCGAGGCTTTTTCGATACACAAAGGGCTCTTAGGTGGAGCGGGCTCCTTTCCAAGGTCCGGTTGTGACGAACCATAATCTTTCACACGAGTTACAATATTAGTAGCATGCACCATGTTGATGCAACCATGACCAGTATTGGCTTTCGATGGATTTTGATCTCCAGCCGATGCATAATGAGGATCAATGGTCCTCGAGTTCATATTTTGATTGTTGGGTAAAGGATTAGTTAGCACAGCTGAGCCCTGTGCTATGAACCTCGAGGCATCTTCCATATGAGGGAATAAGTGAGTGAGGTGGTCATCCTTACATAAATTCTAAGTAAACTTTACCTTATGTTTAGTCTACTTGTCCCCCCCAGCATTACAAGCGTTCTTATCATTATAATTAGCATTTTTGTTCTCATTCCCACCCTTACGATTATGTTTCCCTTTTTTTCTTATTCCTTCAAGGCTACTGGTTGCCCTTCTGGTCCAACAATTGCATGGAAAGTATACTCGCCAATTAGGTAGGTTGAGATGAAGCCATGACTTGTCCTAAGGTGGATTGATTATTTGACAATTGGCTCACTTGTTTCACAACCGAATCTGTAGGTTTGGTACTTTTACAACCCACAATGCCATCGGCATGTGGCCCAGGCTTGATCTTGGGATCGAAACTAGACCCAGAGCATTAGGTATAATATCATACAAAAGTCCAGATTGAGCGTAGATCAAATCGAATTCTTGTGCCCTAAAGATTGCTTGTCCCTCATTTTGGACTCTAGATGTAGAAACATCCTTTGCAATGTAAGGTAACAATGACTTGAGGAACCACTCAAGGATAAATTTTGGTGGTATAAAGGCTTTAATCAATCGCTTCTTTCTATGCCACTCTTGAATATGATTCGAGATATGTGTGGCGTTGTCTTGCAAAAATGTCGACAAGAATTTGATACCAATGTCGTAACATACAGGTAGCTGAAAGTGATTGAGGAAAGTCATGGAAAGGTCATCAAATAAAACGTATGCCCCCCTCGGTAACTCTATATACCATTTTGTTGTAGGCCCGGTGAAGGTGGATTGAAATAGCCTCAAATGGATTGAATCATCATGTAAGGAATTGGAAGAGCACCAAAGGTGAAAAGTGGTGACATGCTCACTAGGATCTTCTCCAGCTTTGCCCTTGAACTTGGGAATGTCCAAAGGAAGCTTGTTAGGGATGGCCGGCCAGGCTAGGTCATGAGATACTAGATCGTTCATAAGTCTCGATAAGTTAGGTAAGTTCAAAGTTGCGAGAAAAGGGAGCCTAGGTTGAGCCGGTCTATGCCACGCTCCCTGAAAGTTCTGGTTCATGTAAGGTTGATTGCCATAAATACCATGGCCTTGGCCATAATAACCTCCTCCCATTTGACCCATATAGGGCTGCATGGAAGCATTATTATGTGGTGTACCTTGATTATGCGATGCTACAAAGCCATAATTGGAAGAGTAAGTGGGTTTTTGATACCCGCACCCATAGGGTTGATAGGTTTGTCCATACTGTGGTCCATAAGACTATCCGTGAGAAGCTCCATAAGGTGTCTGAAGTGATGTGTTGTCCAACC
Source organism: Pseudotsuga menziesii (assembly GCA_001517045.1). Taxonomy (NCBI): domain Eukaryota; kingdom Viridiplantae; phylum Streptophyta; class Pinopsida; order Pinales; family Pinaceae; genus Pseudotsuga; species Pseudotsuga menziesii. Next base: position 86,223 of record LPNX010997637.1, on the reverse strand, counting down.
CCTACCTGGCTAGGACACCTGCAGATAAAGACTATGCTGTTCGACCCCTACCTAGCCAGGACACCTGCATATAGCGACTGTGTTGTCTGACCCCTACCTGGCCAGGACACCTGCAGAATAACCTCTACGAAGTACCCCCTCCATAACCTAGGTAAGGAAACTAACGTTACCTTAATATAATCAATGCTCAGGCGAACAGTTGCAGGCGGGATTGACTGTATGGGCAAGGTAGCAAAGCCTGAAACTATCAAAAGAGCCCTTGAATATGAATACAATCCTATAAATATATCCGATGCTACTCAGTTATGACAAGGGGTCATCCCAATCAATAACCACTCACACTGCCTTGTGCTTAACTCCCTTGTAACAGGAGGATCCTAAGAACACTAATTATATAAAGGAATTTCACACTCTCACCTGGACAGACACATAAATGTTTCATTTAGTGGTCTTGGAGAATTTACTCATAATGAACTATTCCATGACCCTAAAATCTAATCTTGTTGGTGCACCCTATAAAAGAAAAGAGTGTAATCCATTTTATTATGCGTTGATTTTAATTGGCTTATTACTCAAAAGGCAAATGGTCATGCAATTAATGATTTTATGATGCAACAAAAAGTAAAATGCACACCTAACAATCAATGCAAATGCACTGTGTCAAATGAAGAACAGGGTATGCTACTACGTGAAGTACAAAATTTTCCTTCAAATGAATATGCAATCATTCCTATATGAAAGTCTGACTAATATTCTCCAAGGAAACCTAATGCAAGTACCATGCAAATGCAAAATGAAAACAATGCATAATGATCCAAAAAGCAAATTTTTTTGTATTTTTTGAATTAAATGAGATAAAAAGAAAAAGTATGACTCTACAACCCTTAGAATTTGCAAGCACTACTAGATAGAACCCAAGCAAAGCACCAAGGTAAAAGAGACCTAATGCACTAATCCCAAAACAAAAAATAGAAAATGAAATGACAAGAACATTTTTAAAAATTTTAAACTAAAAAGCATCTCTAGTCAGAAACAGGGATGTATACAGACTCCAGAAGCATCCAAGAAGACTCAGCAATCATCCAAACTCACCCAACAACACTTAATCTTCTCCAAAAAGGAAAAACTCAAGGAATACGCGACTGTGTGCGCTAAATCCGCGTATATACCCGCCTATTCTAGGAAAACCCACGTGTACACATGAATGTGAAGGCTAAACCCGCGTATAGGAAGAAAAATAGATAAAAAAAAGGCAAATAGACAAGCTGAGACAAAATTTACTCCTGTAAGACACTATTGGGAAAAAATGCCCCTAGTCTCGATTCAGAAACAAAGAAATTAGAGGAATTCAAGAACATTGAATGCCGACAAAACCCCCAAAGAAAATGACTACGAACTCCCCAGTATGGTCGCCAATTATTTTACGGAGAAAACTTCCTATGGCTTGGGGTGTATCACAATAGACATAGTAACCGTAGAAATCAATCCCTTCCCAATATGCAAGAGAAATAAGCATCTAACACTAAAGGATCTCAAAACATACCTTATTCTGGATGGTTGATGTAGATCCCTGTTGAGCTTTTCCAATCCCGCTTGTGTTAATAATTTGCTCTCTCAACAATCAACAAACAAGAAAAGCATGCTATATAATGGTTATATAATGGTGTTAGACCTACTCTATCATATATAATCAATAACATATAAGCAATTAAAAGCATCCATGGATTCAATATTCATTTAATTGCACATCATCGGACAGGAAAATATATTTCTATTAATATAAATCAGAGATTACATGAATGGCAACCTATGTCAGCACGTTTGCGAACCAGAGAAACTGAGTCCTCCACCTAGGCCTCCACCACCTCAATCCTCCATCTCTTGATAGCAAGCTCACAAGAAAAGGCAAGATTGAGAGAACACAAAGTGCTCCAAAATAAAAAGGGATGCAGAATCAAGTATAAGCAAGTTTTGGCAACAATGGACTATAGTTTTCCTACTCTTCAATTCCTCTCCTTTCAATGTATCCAAAGGGTTCCTTATATAGTGCTTCAATGGGGTAATGGAAGGTCAAATCTGAGCAATCTAAAGGCATATGAAAGGCCAAGAGACAAGTGACTTGGATCCACATCAAGGAAAACTCCAAAACTATTTGGCCTTTTGCACACATCCCGATGTACGCGTTTTTGAGGGTCATATCCACGTATATACGCAAGAAAGGCTTAAAAAGTCGCGTATAGCAAATAACACATGTTTTTAGGGATGATATTGGAAACATAAAAGGTACAAAAATGGTCTATGGGGTCCAAATAGTTTGCAGAGGGACAGGGAAGGCCATAAATGTGTGATCTACCATGTGTGGTAAAATCAGCTGTAACACACCTCATACCACAAGTGTCTTCCCTAAAGACACCTAAAGAGATGTTTGATTCCTTAACCAATATATTTGAAGGGAAGAACATAAATAAGAAGAAAACTTTGAGAAACCAGTTGAAGAATGTAAAGATCCAAAATGCAGAGACCATACAGTCATACTTTACAAGGGTTTCTCAAATCAAAGAACAACTTGAAGCAGTGGATGCAGAAGTTGTGATAACCACCTTGAATGGCTTCCCAGGATCATGGTATTCATTCATTCGAGGAATGTGTTCTAGAAGGAAGTGATTACTTTCATTAGACTTTGGGAAGAGCACACACAAGATGTAGTTTGACCCATAATAAGAGAATAGAATATGGGAGCAACTGAAGATCAAGCGCTCACGATTCAAAGAAGATCCCTCAAGTGATGAGGAATATGAAGAACTCAATTCTTCAAGAAACTCTTATCCATCTTAAGCATTTGGGTAAGAAATTATGTTGTTATGAATGAAGAAGATGATGAAGCTAAGGCTCAAGAAGGAGTCTACCCATGAAACAAATAAAGATAAGCATTCAATTGTCATTTCATGATATTATTTTGTTATGAAATTGTTTATATTCAGTTGATGTGATAGAATGTTTGTACTAATGATAGTATACTACTAATATGCATATGATGGGTAAGCAGTGCATGGTATTATACAACTCTCCATTTCTACTTATCTAGAGTGAAACCTCTTTGCTGACATATTGGATTAGTGCACAATCTCAATGTTTTCTTGGTAGAGATGGAAGGAATCTAGAAAGTTTTTGTAAGATATGGATGAATGTTGTATTGGATAAAATAGTTGCATGATTATATATTGATGCAAAATAATTCTTCATTATGAATATACCTTATGAAATGTTTCTAACCATACAACTAATGCATTTGACTTGTAGGAAATATCTCATACAATCGCCTACAAGAAAAGAAGGATGAGACTTGTTCCAAAGAACAAGTGGTGACAGTTCAAGAAATAATCCAAGATGAAGAATAATACGATGATACTTTCAAAGAAAGAAGAGGTCTCAGACAGAGTGCAGTTATATGACATTGTTGAGCGACATCATTGATGCAGAACCTTCCAGCTATGAAGAAGTAGCCAAGAAGAAAGGGAAGGAGAATACTGGTTCAAGAAGAATGATGTCTAGGATGCAGTATCGAGACCTGAAGGGAAGTCCAAAGTGGGTTTGCAAGATCCATCATGTAGTATATGGAAACATCGTGGGATACAAGGCAAGATTCATATCACGATGCTTCTCACAGAAAGAAGGCATAGACTATGAAGAGACATTTGGATCTAGTGGGAGTTGAGGCACATGATAGGAAGACTCATGTGTGAAAATTAAAGAAGGCCTTATACGAGCTCAGAAGGAACCCATGGGATAACACATACATGAGGAGCTTGAAAATCACTTAGAGTGATGAAGATCTTAACCTTTGCTACAACGTTGAATATGAAAGCCTATAGAGGATGAAAAGCTCACAGATGGGTGTGAGGAGAATGTTTTTCAAGATAGAGGATCTTGGTATCCATCGACCCTAGATGGATACATAGAATATTAGTAGCAGAGGAAGCTACTTGTCACTCCAGTACAAAATGTTTCAATGCATAGAGTACAAAAGGAAGAGGGAGAATGATGCTCCACTTCAGAGGCAGTGACTGTAGAAGATCCTAATGTTCGACATGGTATGACAGGATGGACAGCTTATTGATGGCTCTAGGCTTTACTGAGAGTAAAGAGGATTCTAGACTTTACTTCAAGGTTGGAGGCAGAATACCAGTGATGATCCTACTATATGTTGATGACTTGTTCTTGACAGAAAAGAGGAACTAATTAAAGTTGCAAGAAGGAGACTTGATTCCAAGTTCTAGTGAAGGGACTTGGTAATGATGCACTACTTTCTAGGCATGGAGGTGTGGCAGAGAGTGGATGGAATCTCCCTAGGACAAGGGAAGTATGCAGTAGAGATCTTGAAGAGGTTCAGGATGATGGACTGCAAGGCCATGACCACACCTATGGCATCGAACCTAAAGCTATTGAGTGATGCTTCATCAGAGATGGTTGATGCTACGATGGATCGCTAGATGATTGGGTCCTTGATGTACCTAATGAATAAGAGACCAGATATTTGCTTTGCTATGAACACATTGAGCCAATTCCTAATGGATCCAGGGCATGTTTACCTAATTGCTGCAAAGCATATTTTGAGGTACCTGAAGGGTACAGTTGATTATGGGTTCAAGTATGAAGCAAATCAGAAAATTAACCTGGAAGGTTATGTGGATTCAAATTGGGCACGCAGTGCCATTGATAGGAAGAGCACTTCGGGGTGCTGCTTCAGTATGGGATCAGGTGTGATCTCTTGGTTTAGCAGGAAGCAGTCCTACCTGGCACTGAGTACATCTGAAGAAGAAAAGGAGCACTGAAGCTCCAATTTGTGATCCAGATCAAGATCTCTCGAAAGAGGGAGTTTTAACATAGTCGGTGAGACAGTTTGTCTGAGCATAAAATCTTGGTGAAGCTCATAGGTTGATCAGACGTAAATGGTCCTGTAGGTTGTCCTCATATGTAATTGGTCCTGGTGAAGCTTGCAGGTTATCCTTGGATGTAATTAGCCCTGATGTGATTCTATGTTAGAAATGGATAGAGTGAAGTTTGAATACTTCAGGGAGAAGCTTGGTGTTCTCCATATCGAGGTTCCTTCCAAGGGGAAGTGATAAGTCTATGAGCCCTTCTGACACGTTGGTAGGATGTGTTCCTTCCATGGTTAGTTGTAAGTGTAGAGCCCTTCTGGCATGGTAGGATTGGTTCCTTCCATGGTCATTTGTAAGTGCAGAGCCCTTTTGGCATGGTAGGATTGGTTCCTTCCATGGTCAGTTGTAAGTGAAGAGCCCTTCTGGCATGGTAGGATTGGTTCCTTCCATGGTCAATTGTAAGTGCAGAGCCCTTCCATGGATGGTAGTATTTATATCCTACCATGCCACTGGTTGTAAGTGTTGGGCCCTTCCATGGATGGTAGTAGTTGTGTCCTACCATGCCACTGGTTGTAAGTGCTTGACCCTTCCATGGATGGTAGTAATTATGTCCTACCATGCGATTGGTTGTAAGTGATGGGCCCTTCCACAGATGATAGTAGGTGTGTCCTATCATGCTGATGGTTGTAAGTGATGGGCATTTTCATAGATGATAGTAGGAGTGTCCTATCATGCTGGTGAATGTAAGTGATAATCCTTTTCGACATGGTTCTTGGATGTGTTCCTCCCATGGTCAGATGTGAGTGCTGAGACTTTTTGACATGGTTCTTGGATGTGTTCCTCCCATGGTAGGAGGTGAGTGCTGGGCCTTTCTGACATGGTGGTGGATGTGCTCCTCCCAAGGTTAGATGTGAATGTTGGGCCTTTCTAACATGGTGGTGGATGTGTTCCTCCCATGGTCAGATGTGAGTGATGGGCATGCCTTTCTGACATGGTGGTGGATGTGTTCCTCTCATGGTCAAATGTAAGTGCTGGGAGGACCTTTCTGACATGGTTCTTGGGTAGTTTCCTCCCATGATCAGATATAAGTATTGAAGAAGATGAATACCTACATGGAGGCTAGGCCTACAACTAGCATGAAAAAGGGTTGGCTCTGTAGAAGTTCCTCTGAAACGTAGAACTGAGAGATATCACCATTTGATCTAGTCAGGATCCAACTTTGATGATGATCTAGTGATGATCCATCTTTGATGATGATCCAAAGAAGAAGACTTGTGCTGATGAATTGTGTCAAGAGAATAAATTCCTAGTTAAGAGGGAGTGTTAATGTATTTGTAACTTTAGAATGTATTCACTTGTATATCTTATATTGTACCCCGATGTTCCTATTGGGAGAGTCATTAATATAATAAATTCATGTAGAGTCATTAAGGTTAACCCTCTATTGTAAGCCGGGGAAATAGTCCCCACAATTGAGTTGAGGTTAACCGTCCTTGTTGATCGGGGGGAAAATTCCCCACAGTTGTGCGGCACTAGGGTTATTAGACTCTCCTAAATATGTAGGCCTTGGTAAGTAATTGTCAAGTTAGAAATTAGTATAAATAGAAAGTGAGCCTCTCTATTTGTTATATACACTCACTCAAATGGGGCGCATGAGTGAGAGAGGAATTGCTAGCACAAGTGAGAGAGATAAGCTGTCGGAGATCATCTTTATGTTTTTGATTTTTACTTTTTCTACTGGTGCTCATTCTATCTCTGAGGAAGTTGCAGGGTTTCCTCCTTTATGCTTTCCTTGAGGAAAATTCTTTGTGTCTCTTGTCTCTTGTGATTATTGCTGTGCATGTTATTCTCTAAGATAAGATCCTAAGACCACATTGCTTAAATAATAAAAATCTAATATAAGATAATTTCGGAACAAATCAATTATTCTCAATTCAAGGATTCCCAAAGAAACTTAGGGACCATTGAATTTACAAAGTAAGGCATGGAATGTGTTCATTAGTGTCTTAAAAATATTCAAGCACCAATATAATTGAATTTTATTAAGTGGAAGTTGATATTTTGTAAAATGATTGAAAACGAGCTAAAATTGGTGCAGATCTAGTGAAGGTATGAAAATATTGTGGGAAATTCATACTTCTACATTTTATTGAGTTCATAACTAATAATATACATTCATATAATTACATATAAATTTAATGGGATCAAAGAGGCTTCTCAAAAACATTAGGGACTTGACATCTTTCATAGAACTAGAGAAAGTGGAAGAACTATAGAATTTGAAGTAGAGACTTAAAAATCATCCTTTCTGACTCTTGAATTAGCTTGATTGAACTTCATGACATGCAATAATCACAATCATAATGTATTTATTCCACCATCCCTCTCTCTAGCTGAAAATTCAGCTATCTAAAGAAGTAGCAGTGACACATCTCCCAGTTGTGACTAGGGGCACATCTGTTGAGTCGAATTGAAGGCTTAGAGAACTGCAAAACCAAAACTCAAATAACCAAAATATGTTGTTAGGGAGAAAATTACTTGTATTTATAGTGTGAATAAATTCTTGTTCAGTATACTTGGAGCAATGCACCTTCATGAGCAAGTTTTGGACTTGCTATTTTCCAAAGCTTTTCTTTTTTGATTTGTTTTTTACCTGCCTTATCTTGCTTTACTACTTTACTGCTTTATCCTTATTTTATTGATTTTATTTATTTATTAATTTATTTTCTTATTTCATCCTCCTTTTCTTGTTTAATGACTTTATTATGCTTTTCCACTGCTTTTTTGCTTTGGACTGCTTTTTTTGCTCTACTTCCTTTTGCCAGCTTTTCCTTTCTTTATCTAGTTTCATTGTTTTTCATTGCTTTTTGATGCTTTCTCCTAAATTCCTTTATTTTCAAGATTATTATGGTTTATCTATTACGAGGCCTCCTAGACACATAATCATCAATACTTATCCAAACATTAATTTATTTATAAAAATAACAATAACTAGAATCATTTCAGCATTATAGTTATTAAATTTCCTAGATAAATAATGCCTTGTCCAAAATTTATCCCAAGATTTAATGAATATTTCTCCTAAAACCATAGGTACTGAATGGCTAATAGGATGATCCATATGTCACCAAAATGGGGGCATTATAGTCATGCCCTCCCAAAACTTACTTGTCCTCAAGCAAGGGAATATATGAATGATGGAACATTTGGACACTTTTCCGCAAAATTTTGCAAGTTGTTGCATACACCATTTGAACTTCATCTCCTTCATAGATGAATCCTTTGGAAATATTTCATTTGACATCCTTCACCATCAACTCATTAATGGAATTTCTTTCAAAATAATCCATGGTTAATTGTGTAGCAAGGTTTTGATTGAACTTGTACAAAACATGCATAATGGACAACCTCTTATTGAAACATTTAGGGTGGGAATAATAATGCATTGGTAAACTTCCATTCCTTTGAAACCTATATTCCTCATCCCCATAGGATACTTCTTTACCTCCTTGGGAAGCCATACATGTTATGAATTAAAATGAATCTCTACATGGTGCACCATCCTTACCATTCTCAATCATAGGACCAAAATGCAATATCTCTATCCTTACAACTTCATGTTCGACAAATTGATATACAATGATTGATCTACCCAAATCCATAACATAGATTTCAAACTAAAGGTTCACTTCTATCAACATCCTACCATGAACAAAAATGTAATAAAAGAGAATAAACACAAGATTACCAAAGTGTTTGATATATGATCTTCTAATGTAAGATGGTGACTCCATAGTTATGCTAAGCAAGCCAATTCTCATGCATAAAAATCTAGAATGGTCATAATGGAAAAATGGAGATGTTTCTTTCAATAGAATCAAATGGTGTTGTCCAAATTGGATTTAAATTTTGGGAGAATAGTTAACCTTATGCATATATTTCCTCTTTAGAGGTGTCTACAACCCACATACCACTTCTACATCCCACATACCACTACATGATTCCTCCAGCTAAAATAGTTGAGACTAAAGATGATACCAAGGTACTAAATGAATCTCATATTGAGGGAGTTTTTTCTAGTCCCTCCTCTAAACTGCTTAGTGTTTCCACCAAAAGGCTCATGAAAACTCTCAACCCACCAAGCAGGAGAGTATTGAGTCCATTAATCAAATTATTTTCCATGTAGGAAATCAAACCATTTATCCTCATGTATGAACTTATGGAAATGAAGGCTAGCTCGCCCTCCTGGATCCCACTAAATATGTTGCATTATTCCACTCTCACATTCCTTCAATATCACTTTGTCACTCCATGGAATGCCAAAATATCACGGTTTATGCAACATTTAATTGAACATAATTTTCATTAGATCCAACAATGTTTGGATCTCACCTTGGGCCAATTTTCTTCTTGCATGCACTTTTGTTTTCAACATGAAATGAGTGCAAGCTTAATTTTCTTACATGGTGATTTGAAAACTGCCATGTGGTGGCACTCCAATCTTCATGTGCATGGGAGGTATATAATGGATGAAAAATATATATTTGTTGCTACTCACATGTTCATTCAATGTTAGTTATAACAAAAATTCCATTGCAAACACAATAAGAAGATTTACCTTCCCAAGCATCTAGCTCAATGGTGCCTCTATTCACCCAATTAATGAGTGAATAAACATATTTCTTTGTTGATCCATATGAAATGTGATCATCTTATTCAAATAGAAAGAGTCTTTCCATATAAGCAACTCATGGATTCTTTCTTTCAACACATGCATTTCAAACAATTATTTACAGATGTGAACAAGACTTGTGCGTTCTTGGTCCTCCATTTTAGTGATATATTTATCTACCCAACCCATGAATAGATAATCACCTTTTATTTTTTATTCAATTGGAATGTACTCAACTACCTTTCCCATATCTAAGAACTCTTCATCCTTATTCTCAAACCCAACAAGTGCTTGGCCAAAATCGTTTTCATCATGGTTCATCACAAGCACCTGCAAATATGCATCTTCCTCATGTTTATCCTCCACATGAGGTTACTCCATCACATCCAAATTATCCCATGTTGGGTATATGTTATATTCTTTGCATGTGCATGTGGAGGGGAGGTGCGCATGTCAGCACCGCTTCTGAGGAGAATTTTCTAAAAATATATAACTTCATCCCTGTTAACCCAAAAATCCCCCACTCAGCTCTCAATGGCCTACACCACCCAAGGACACCATCTCACGATCCTCACACCCCTCCATTAGACCCCCACACCCTCAAAATAGCCTAAGGATGAAGAAAAGGGCTTAAAAACCCCAAAAAGGAGCCCAAAATAGCCTCTTAGGAGCTAAAGCCCTCAAAAAGGGGCTTAAACCCTAAAAGGAGCTAAAGTTAGAGTGAAAGGGGCTAAAATCCCAAAAAAGGGGCTAAAGCCTTGACCAAGGTCTTAAAACCCTAAAATCTACAAAAGGAGGCTAGGGGGTCACTCTCAAAACAATTCTCCCTTGCATACTGTTATGTTACCTGTGGATGCCTTGAGAAACATTTTGCCTCTCAAGCCACCCACACTCCCTCTCCTCCATTCCCATTGAGCCATTGCTCCCCATCCAAGAGAAGGTATAGCTTGTGTTTCATGTCTTGTTTATTTGTTTCTTAGTTGTATTTTCTTTCTAACCCTCGTTTTCATTTGCAAGTTGTTAGAACTCGGAATGTACCCAGGTTGTAAAAGATACACCCTGAGGTAACAACAAAACCACTTTAGGAATAAATTGGTATTCTCTTCCAGAGAGGGATCTCTCAATACAAACTTTACATGACCAAATGGTAAACAATATTTAAAGATTTATTTGTTCGGTTGAAACAATCACATATCCATTGGGCATGGAGTCATATACATATAAAAGATCGCAAAGATGTATACACAAGATTTATCAAAGGCAAGGTAATCACGTCATTACAGTCATTCCATTTATCAAGGTGAAATAGAAAAGACGAGGGAACAACCCATCAATACAGAGCGTCTAAGATGAATTCCATATCAACTTTAGTAGAAAAAATCATATAATACCTGAAACGATGAATAGAGCATAAGCATATGAATTCTAATCATCAAACACTATGTTCCAGATATGAAGAAAAAACAGAATGGAGTGTTACACAGGGGAAAATACAATCACACAAAGAAAGAAAGCATAGACTGCAACATCAATGATACATGAATCTCAGAAAAAACTCTCATGCATTCATTTTTGGTATTAAAATAAAACAGATATGTTCTCCACAAATCACTTCATTCGATGGGTTCCAACCCCCATCTCATAAAAAGATACAAATTTATAGATAAAACAATAAGTCTGCCCCCAGCAGATCAATAACAGAATGATCGGCGTGAATTAGAGTTTGTAACTGAATTCCTACACCACTAGGAAGTTGTTACAACTCCATTCCTAACAGATCACTAAGTACAAATCAGCTGGATAACAAACTTTCACCCAATAGTTCCACGTCTTTGCCCCATCAGTTCCACGTCTTTGCCCCATCAGCTCCAAGTCTTTGCCCCATCAGCTCCAAGTCTTTGCCCCATCATCTCTTCAGCACCTGACACTTGTTCCTAGGGGGGAAGAATATACTTTGTTTTCCCAAACCGCTCTACAGCTTTCCACTGCTTTGAACTTGGGGTGTCACACTCCATCATCTCCCGAATAGCTACCTCGAGCTCCATATATGCTTCATAAGATTTCTTGGGCAATCTGGCTCTGATAATGGTGAACTTCTGCAGGACTTCGAAATCTTCTGTTAACATGTCTACAATGGTTTGTCCTATCAGGTTTTTCTCCAAGCTATTAAATTTCAAGTGTTCTATGCAAGCCCGGACAAGCAGGTGATGATAATGTTCCGGCGGGAGCATCCGACCTTCTCCGTCCCAGAAGGACGGCAATCCCTCTTCGAACAGCTCTTTAAACTCTTGTTTGAACTTATTGACCTGCATAAACAATTATTCTGACTTGTCTTGGACAGTCTTCATTAAATGGTGTTTGTGGATGATCTTCTTCGCTGACAACACTATTGAGATTCTGTCCTTTATGCCCATGTCGTGCAACTTCTGGTATGTCAGTGAATTCAGAAAATTTAATGTGTTCTGAGCTGTAGTGAGGGGTCTTTTTGCCATGTGTTCATTTACCAGTTTCAGTCTTTGTTGGGCCAACTCTGTCAGTATACACAAATCATCAATAAAATTCAAGTAGTGCCGGAAGTTGGTAATCTCTATAGTCAGGGTATCCCAAATAATATGTTTCGCCCCCTGAAGAGGGCCTTTCCCAATGCATTTTTCTTTTATCTCATCGAGCTTTTTCTGTAATTGATTCCTGTCCTGCAAGATCTGTTTTCTGCTTTCACTTATCTTGGTTAATTTGGCCAGGATTGACTCATTTACTACTTCACGACTATCTGGGTAATTTTACGGCAAACTAAGGATTTCTCGAATGACCGCAGCATCGACTCTACACAATACTCTGGACGCAGACCGACTGACAAAAATTCTTTGAGACGAAGAATAATTTATAGCACACCACTCTGCGAACTCTGGGAAATGGAGGGTTTACTCAATGGCGAAATAGTACAGGAAAGACTTGCACACATTCAACACATCGTTCCCTCGTGAATGGTAATACCATAACTTCTCTTTGCTGTCAGACACACTCCCCACAGAGAGGAAGGGGTCGCATACATTCCTATCACTTTCTACTAAGAACTCTTCTCTATCATCTACGACTTGACCCGACACTTGAAATTCTTTTCTCTGGTCCATTACTGAATTTCACAATGGTAATTTGGAGGAGGGGAATTACAGAATTACTGGGTTTCAGCTTTACCTGGTTTACTGTGGAGGCGTGTGTCCGGAGCGTGTCTGCACTTGATGAATGGAAGCTGAGAACTGACAAATGGAAGCCGCCAGATAGGCCGGTCCTTTTCACTGGTCCCGAGCGAATAAAATAACAATGATAGAGGTCAACCCTTCGCTTTTATAAGCCTTTTTAATTTCCGGAGCCTATCACAATTCGCCACGTGGACGATCATTTACTTTCCGCAACCACCATCTACTATCAGCCGCGCGTCTTTCTTCTCCGAATTCATTACCAACCATTGATCTGATTCTTTGCAAATTTCTGGCCCTCGGATCGCATGCCACGTATATTTTTCTGTCGGGCGTCTTGGCGATAAACACCGTGCAAGTCTCCATCCCGGAATTGCCCATGACCGTAGATATGACGTACCTTCCACCCTTCATCGTTGGATCAAACGCCATGTCCCACATTCCGCTGAGCCCTTTGACTTTAACCATCTTGCAACTCTGAGCTCCGGAATCGTCCACAGCCCTCGATTTGATGTACCTTTAGCGGTGAGCCGTTGGATCACGTGACGCCTACCAAATTCCGATGGGCTCTTTCGCTTTAACCGTAGAGAAACTTTGATCCCTGGAATTATTCCCAGCCGTTGATGCAATATGCCTTTAACCACGCATCGTCGGATCATCAGCCACGTACCCAATTCCGCCGGGCAATTCGGGATTATCCGCCATGCACGTTCATCCTCCGGAATCCTTTTCAGTTGTTGATGTGATTGCCCAGCATTTGTCAGCCGTCAGATCTGTCGACATCTACCCAATTCCGTTGGTGAACTCTGACTTATCTCTCGTGCGATTTCAGTCCCCGGAACTTATAAGAACCGTTGATCCATTACGCTCTGATCTCCGACTGTTGGATCAAGCATCATGTAACGAATTCTGCTGGGTAGTTCGGGATTATCCCGCGTGCAGGTTCATCCTCCAAAAATCATAATAGCCGTCGATCCATTCCACCTCTAATCCTCATCCATCGGATTAATCACCCCACACCCATTCCGCTGGAGGCTTTGGGGCTTATCCGCCGTGCAGGTTTCGGTTACGGAATCAATCCCATCCATTGATGTGATCCGATTTTGCCCCTCCACCGTCGGATTGAGAGGAGTATACATGATTCCGCTAGACTCCATTTCCTTAACTAACTCGTGCTTTCACAAGGCGGATTTGATGTGAACCATGGATCTGCTTAGGACAACTTTATAACCTTTGATCTATGCAGCTGGTTAAAGCCTGAACCTGTCTTATCTTCCTCTCATGTTTCAAAGAGCGGAGGGAATACCAGCCATTGATTTGCTCTCCTCTTTCACCACGGCCTAGGATCTTTACTAACTTAGCCGATCTTTTGACTATCATTCCACCTTTACATTATATTTTTTAACCAAAGTATTTAAACAACATAATCTTACCTCCACCACGGTCTTATTTCTGCTTTGTTAAATATAGGTTAACAGCTGGCTCCATCTGGGGATGATATCCTCCCTGCGAGGTATCAAAGAACTCATAGACCAGGTGCCTGCTTTTTGACTTTGCATAATAACTCCCAAAGAACCCATTTTTTTGTTTTTTGTAAATATATCATTTTTATATATTTGTAGAAAAGGGACGATAGGCCTCCAGAATCTTGGGGCTTTCACTGCAAGCTCCAAATACCCTCGGCTTACCATTCTTATTGGCTTGTAAAAGAAAAATATGTACAATCTATAATAAAAATTTCATCGTCCTTCCCTAGGATAGGTAATGCTTTAGATATCTCCCATTGACAAGGTTGCTCTCAAGAGGAACCCCATTTGTATATTCTAGCAAAAATGCATTCTGCCCTTTGTACCCAGCAACAACATAAGGTCCAACCCACATAGGATCAAATTTTCCATGCTTTTGTTCATTAGGAGCATCCCACTTCAGAACCAGGTCATCGATCTGAAATTGTTCTTCTTTGACCCTTCTGTCAAAAGTACTTTTCATTTTCTCTTGATGTGACTGCACTTTATCATAAGCCTTATACCTTCGTTCTTCTAGCTCAATGATCTGATTTATCCTCCGCTGTATGTGGTTTGGTTCCTCTTGCTAATCTTGGAAATATCTCATAACTGGAACCCCTAATGATGCCGAAAAAATCACCTCGACTCCATATACCAGTTGGAAAGGAGACATGCCGATTGCCCTTTTAGTGCTAATCCTGTCAGCCCATAGAGCATATTTGAGTTTGGTGTGCCAGGATCTCTTGTTGTCCTCCAACAGCTTTTTGATGATCCTTACTAGACTTTTGTTTGAAGATTCAGCCAACCCATTCCCTTGAGGATAATAGGCTGTCGAATGATTGAGACTTATGTGATACTTATGACAAAAGTTTATCATTTTCCTGGACTTGAAAGCAGTTGCATTGTCTGTTACTATCCTTTTTGGACACCCGAACCGAGCCAATATATTCTCTTCAAGAAAATCCATGATCACATTTTCAGTGGCCCTCCTGGTAGGGATTGCTTCTATCCATTTGGTAAAATAGTCTGTAGCTGTCAAAATCCACCTGTGCTGACCTGATGAATTGGGGTTTATTTCTCCAATAAAATATAAACCCCATTGCTGGAAAGGGGCCTCTACTATTATTGGATTTAGAGGGAGAGGTAATAATTTTTTCTTACCGTCAAAAATTTGGAATTGATGACATTTGCTGGTTTCTTTATATACATTTGAGAATAATGTAGGCCAATAATAACCAACTCTCAGGATTTTGTTTGCAATGACCTTCCAGGAATGATGTCCTCCGCAGTCTCCCTTGTGAAATTCTTTGGTAATCTGTCGAGCCTCATCCTCCAAGAGACAATTTAGCAGAACCCCTCCATGATCTTTCCAATAGAGATATTTATTTAGGATACAAAATTTAGCAGATTTCAACTTCACAGATCTAGCCCTTGATTTACTTAATCCTTCTGGTGCTTGCAAATTTCGGAGGACAAATATAATATCAGAATACCATGGAGAAGTTGCAAAATCAATCATCACTTCTATCTTCGTGCCCAACTGGTCAGATTGGTGAGATAAGAAATTGATTTGCAAAGACTCGCAATTTGAGTTTGTCATCATTTTTTCCAACCCTTGTCCTTTGACCAGCTTCGTGGGTTTTATCTCTATGTCATATTCCAATAGGGTAGCTATCCATTTCGCTCTCCTGCCTTCTGGATATGGTTGGGTCAAAATTGCTTTTACTGCAGCGGTCGGGACATGTTCAATGATATGTGAATGTAAAATATACACTCTGAAATCCTTCAATGCTTTAACTAAAGCATATGCTTGCTTCTCCATGATGTCATATTTCAATTCTCCATCTCGAAGTATTTTACTGAAAAAAGCTATAGGTTGTTCCTGGTTCTCATCATTTTTCTGTAATAATACAGCTGCTATAGTATGTTCTGAAGCATATGAGAATATTGAGAATTCTTTGGAAAAATTTGGACTTACCAAAATAGGTGCTTCTGAAATTGCTTTCTTGATTTCCCAAAATGACTCCTTAGCTTCTGTACTCCACTTTATTTCATGACCCTTTCTCAACATATTAGTAATATTCATCAAAATCTCAGCAAAGCTTGGTACAAATCTCCTCAAGAAATTTACCTGTCCCAGAAATGACTGTACCTCCTTTTTGCTTCTGGGTTCTCCCACCTTCAGGATTGCACTTACTCTTTCAGGATCAATTTTTATGCCATCTTTGATATTATATGGCCTAGCAGCTTTCCTTCCTCTAATGCAAAATTAGATTTCTTTGGATTTAGAGATATACCATATTTCCTACACTTCATGAAAACCTTCTCAAGATGATGCAGATGTTCCCTATCAGACTTAGAGTAGACTGTGATATCATCCATGTAGATCACCACAAAAACTCCAATCTCCCTTGCAAAAGTGATGTCCATAGCTCACTGGAAAGTGGCTCCCGCATTCATCAAACCAAAAGGCATCTTTGCATACATAAAAGTGCCCCATGGTGTAGTAAAGGCAGTCTTCTCCTGATCTTCTGGTAACACTTTGATCTGATTATACCCGGAAAAGCCATCCAGCATCGAAATCCTTTCAACTCCCACCACTTGCTACAGCATGTGATCCATCTTGGGTAGATGATAGTTGTCTTTCATGGAGACCTTATTCAAATTGCGAAAATCTATGCACAGTCTTATCTCTCCACTCTTCTTCCTGACAGGGACCAAATTAGCAACCCACTTAGAAAATCTGAGCGTTACAATGATCTTGGCATCAAATAACTTCTTTATTTCCTTCTCAATGACAGGGAGCAATTTAGGGTTGATCCTCCTGAGCTTCTGTTTAAAAGCCTTCTCTCCAGGCTTTATAGGAATAGTGTGCTGTATGATAGATGTATCATATTCTTTGAGGTCTTCATAACTCCAAGCAAACACATCTGTGTACCTTTTCATCAACTCCACATACTCCCTTTTCTCCCTTTCAGGCAGCTTCTTGGATAGTTTTATGATTTTAGGATTTTCTTCAGTGCCAATATTTTTATCTTCAACTGCATCACCAACAGGTTTCACTTTGGGATTCTTGGCAACATCATTCTGATCAAAGATCCTTTCTAAAGGGATCAGGCCTCTTGGTATAAAATTATTTTTCAGCTGGATGATATCCTTACCTCCCAAGGTTCTCCTCAACTTCTTAGCATCTTCTTCCCCTGTTTCAGTTTCTTCATCATTTTCATGGGCCTCGCCTTTATCATTTTCATTGTCAAACTGAGTATTCACAAACTCTCCTGACAACTCTAAAAACCTTCGGATCTGCATATCATCTTCAAACACCTGCCAATATTTGGAATTGTCAGGAATGGATGGTCTGTTTACCATTTCAATCTGGTATTCCTTCTGGCCGGCCATAGGAGTATCAAATTTTCCAGCAGCTACGGCCAAAGAATCATCTACCAAATTATCAAGTCTGGGGACTACTTGAAGTGTATGCTATGTAAAGAAGTTTCCCAACATATCCCATACTTCATTTCTGTAAGCCCTCATTCGAGGGTGCCTGGTTTGGTAACTGTCATTCACTTGATTTATTACTAACTCTGAATCTCCTAAGACCTTTATCTTCTGTGCTCCCAATTCCTTCAAAGCATGCAGACCCAACAATAGAGCTTCATATTCTGCTACGTTGTTTGTACATTCAAACATCAGTTTGTATGATAAAGCCTTGAAATCATGAATAGGGGAAATTATGTACACACCGGCTCCGGCACCAGCTTTAGCAACTGACCCATCAAAATACATAGTCCACTAGCCTTCCCTTTTCTGTTTTGCTTCCCAAGCATCTTGTTCCCTCACTTCCTTCTCTTTATTCTCATTAGACTTCTTCTACTCAGAGTTCCTTTGTAATGCTCCTTCTAAATCATGTGGGGCAGCATCATTAAAGAAAATAGAGGACCCCAAATCAGTATCCACAGCATATATGTGGTGAACCTCAGGCTTATCTTGACTGCTAACCACATAAGGAGTTCTCTTTTCACTATATAACCTTCTGCTCCCATCTGGAACTGGAATGGTAGCATATGACATATCCATCTGCAAGCTACCTTTCAGCTTGGAAGTCCAAGATCTTGACAGCAGTACCCCAAATTTGGGTGGGATGTCTGCCACTACCACATCCATGACTATAGTTTTAGAAGGCAGTTTGTTCAGGGTTACCACCATGTCCTTGATTAATCCAAGGCATTTTACCCTTTTGGAATCAAAAGAGTACAGATCTTTATAAGGCCTTGTTACCTCCAATCCTAAACTTTCTACCACCCCTTTGGGCATCAGATTGTGTGACGCCCCAGAATCCAACATAGCATTGTGGACCACTTTGTCAAGCACATTTAGACTTAAATAGAAAGGAGGCACCTCTTCGCCCTCTAAATTTTCATCTTTTGATCCAAATGAAATAGCAGGATTATCATCATTCAAATTTAAAATGTCAGACTGCCCTTCACCTTGGTCTTTGACCATTTTTGAGATAGTATCTCTGTATTCAGTGTTTCGCAATAACTCATTAAACGGAATAGAGATCTTTAGTTTAGACAGCTCATTTTGTAGGTTAAAACCAGCACTAATCTTTTCCACCTCAATCGGAGTCGCCTTCTTTATTATTTTATCCCTTTGTACATCATTTTCAACCTCTCTACTCGCAAAGGGCTCTTTTGGTATTTCCTTCCCTTTTTCTCCATTCAAAGAACTAGAGGAAGGCTGATTTGGGTTTGCCTTCCCTTTATTTATAGGGACATCTCTATTTCTCAGTCTCATTTTCCTTTGAACATCATCCATTGCATGTAAATAACCCCTTTGATAAAGTTCATTTTCAAATTCTTCATTTACATCCTCTTGCCCAAACATATTATGCTCCTCTTCCGTAAGATGTATTTCTGAATCCTGCTCCCCAAACAGATGAATCTCATTTTCAGGGGGATCTTCTTCATCACCAACATAATTTTCAGGGAAAGGCAGATGGATGGGTAGTTCTTCTTGGTTTCTTGGATTCCTCTGGTCTCTCTATCTATTCTGGGGGGGAACAGGAGGATTTGGTCTTCTGAAATTTGGATTCCTGATCTGAGGATCCCCTTGCTCTCTATTGAAAGGCCTGGTGTCCGTGGTCAACTTATCCATTAATTTCTCCATAGTCTTCAACATCATCTCAAATTTAACATCAGCGGAAGAATATGAAGTAGCAGGTACATTCTCTTCTTTTCTCCTCCTATCCACATCTCTATGTTTCATCTTTCCACTTGCCATCATGTTAGCCTCCACTTCTAGGGCATCAGTAAACATGGCAGCAAGGGTTGCCGATTTCCTCTCCCGCAGTGAGAAAGCAAAATCATTATCAAAATCTCCAGTATAATACAGTTTAGCAGCTGCAGGAGAAGGCTTTATATCTTCTGGAATAGAGTTATAAGCCCTCATGAATCAACTTGAGAATTTGTGAACAGACTCAAAACCTCCTTTCTTGAGACCGTTATATTGAGATAAAAGCTGCATAGGATTCAGTTTATCATCCCATCTATCCAAAAATGCATTCTGAAAAGCCTGAAAATTTACAATAGACCCTTGTGGAAGGTCCTTAAACCACTTTTTTGCCTCTCTAGACAGACTTTGGGCAAATAACTGCATTTTGACATCAGGGTAGTCCACTTCTTCCAGGTCAATGAAATCTTCAAACTTGGCAACATGTTGTTTTGCAATTATATCCCCTTCTCCATCAAATAAAGAAATTCTCTGAGAATAATTTTGGGGAAGATCATGTAATACAGCGGGAAAACACAAGGGAGCAAACCTAGCGGCCATTGGTCTGGGCGGGTTCACAGGAACCGGGATACTTTGAGTATGATCAGAGGTGGGTGTTTCAGCTTCAGGGGCTTGTTGCACGTCCCTCCAGAGGGAATCTAACAGATAGGTCTCTAACCTATGAGGATTGAACTCAGTATTTCCAAGGTCAGATTTGGACTTGGTTCTCAATAGGTTTTGTGCAGTATTAACCTCCCATTCTAGGTTATTATGAGAATCTGGTGATGATGATGGGCCGAACAAAGGAGAATCTAACTTTTATTTATTTTTCCTTTTAAACAACCTTTCTGGATCTTCAAAACTTTTCAGAATTTCGGTATCAAAGTTACCTCGTGTATGTCTTCTTGAAGCTAGAATGTCATTCTTGATTTTTTGAAATAATTTCACAATGAAGTCGCCAGGGCAAATATACAACCTCATTTTGTTTTTGAAATTCCTGTTTGCCCACAGAAATCTCTCTTAATCTTTGTCGTACCCCGGGGCAGATATGCACTTTCGTCCCCGGCAACGGCACCAGTTTGTTAGCACTCGAAATGTACCCAGGTTGTAAAAGATACACCCTGAGGTAACAGCAAAACCACTTTAGGAAGAAATTGGTATTCTCTTCTAGAGAGGGATCTCTCAATACAAACTTTACAAGACCAAATGGTAAACAATATTTAAAGATTTATTTGTTCGGTTGAAACAATCACATATCCATTGGGAATGGAGTCATATACATATAAAAGATCACAAAGATGTATACACAAGATTTATCAAAGGCAAGGTAATCATGTCATTACAGTCATTCCATTTATCAAGGTGAAATAGAAAAGACGAGGGAACAACCCATCAATACAGAGCGTCTAAGACGAATTCCATATCAACTTTAGTAGAAAAAATCATATAATACCTGAAACGATGAATAGAGCATAAGCTTATGAATTCTAATCATCAAACACTATGTTCCAGATATGAAGAAAAAACAGAATGGAGTGTTACACAGGGGAAAATACAATCACACAAAGAAAGAAAGCACAGACTGCAACATCAATGATACATGAATCTTTGAAAAAACTCTCATGCATTCATTTTTGGTATTAAAATAAAATAGATATGTTCTCCACAAATCACTTCATTCGATGGGTTCCAACCCCCATCTCATAAAAAGATACAAATTTATAGATAAAACAATAAGTCTGCCCCCAGCAGATCAATAACAGAATGATCGGCGTGAATTAGAGTTTGTAACTGAATTCCTACACCACTAGGAAGTTGTTACAACTCCATTCCTAACAGATCACTAAGTACAAATCAGCTGGATAACAAACCTTCGCCCAATAGTTCCACGTCTTTGCCCCATCAGTTCCACGTCTTTGCCCCATCAGCTCCAAGTCTTTGCCCCATCAGCTCCAAGTCTTTGCCCCATCAGCTCCAAGTCTTTGCCCCATCAGCTCCAAGTCTTTGCCCCATCATCTCTTCAACACCTGACACCTGTTCCTAGGGGGGAAGAATATACTTTGTTTTCCCAAACCGCTCTACAGCTTTCCACTGCTCCGAACTTGGGGTGTCACACTCCATCATCTCCCGAATAGCTACCTCGAGCTCCATATATGCTTCATAAGATTTCTTGGGCAATCTGGCTTTGATAATGGCGAACTTCTGCAGGACTTCGAAATCTTCTGTTAACATGTCTACAATGGTTTTTCCTGTCAGGTTTTTCTCCAAGCTATTAAATTTTGAGTGGTCCATGCGAGCCCGGACAAGCAGGTGATGATAATGTTCCGGCGGGAGCATCCGACCTTCTTCGTCCCAGAAGGACGGCAATCCCTCTTCGAACAGCTCTTTAAACTCTTGTTTGAACTTATTGACCTGCATAAACAATTCTTCTGACTTGTCTTGGACAGTCTTCATTAAATGGTGTTTGTGGATGATCTTCTTCGCTGACAGCACTATTGAGATTCTGTCCTTTATGCCCATGTCGTGCAACTTCTGGTATGTCAGTGAATTCAGAAAATTTAATGTGTTCTGAGCTGTAGTGAGGGGTCTTTTTGCCATGTGTTCATTTACCAGTTTCAGTCTTTTTTGGGCCAACTCTATCAGTATACACAAATCATCAATAAAATTCAAGTAGTGCCGGAAGTTGGTAATCTCTATAGTCAGGGTATCCCAAATAATATGTTTCGCCCCCTGAAGAGGGCCTTTCCCAATGCATTTTTCTTTTAGCTCATCGAGCTTTTTTTGTAATTGATTCCTGTCCTGCAAGATCTGTTTTCTGCTTTCACTTATCTTGGTTAATTCGGCCAGGATTGGCTCATTTACTACTTCACGACTATCTGGGTAATTTTCCGGCAAACTAAGGATTTCTCGAATGACCGCAGCATCGACTCTACACAATATTCTGGACGCAGACCGACTGACAATAATTCTTTGAGACGGAGAATAATTTATAGCATACCACTCTGCGAACTCTGGGAAATGGAGGGTTTGCTCAATGGTGAAATAGTACAGGAAAGACTTGCACACATTCAACACATCGTTCCCTCGCGAATGGTAATACCATAACTTCTCTTTGATGTCAGACACGCTCCCCACAGAGAGGAAGGGGTTGCATACATTCCTATCCCTGTCTACTAAGAACTCTTCTCTATCATCTACGACTTGACCTGACACTTGAACTTCTTTTCCCTCGTCCATTACTGAATTTCACAATGGTAATTTGGAGGAGGGGAATTACAGAATTACTGGTTTTTAGCTTTACCTGGTTTACTGTGGAGGCGTGTGTCCGGAGCGTGTCCGCACTTGATGAATGGTAGCTGAGAACTGACAAATGGAAGCCGCCAGATAGGCCGGTCCTTTTCACTCGTCCCGAGTGAATAAAATAACAATGATAGAGGTCAACCCTTCCCTTTTATAAGCCTTTTTTATTTCCAGAGCCTATCACAATTTGCCATGTGGACGATCATTTACTTTCCACAACCACCATCTACTATCAGCTGCGTGTCTTTCTCCTCCGGATTCATTACCAACCGTTGATCTGATTCTTTGCAAATTTCTGGCCCTCGGATCGCATGCCACGTATCTTTTTCCACCGGGCGTCTTGGCGATAAACACCGTGCAAGTTTCCATCCTGGAATCACCCATGACCGTAGATATGACGTACCTTCCACCCTTCACCGTTGGATCAAACGCCACATCCCACATTCTGCTGAGCCCTCTGACTTTAACCATCTTGCAACTCTGAGCTCTGAAATCGTCCACAACCCTCGATCTAATGTACCTTTAGCGCTGAGCCATTGGATCACGTGACACCTACCAAATTCCGCTGGGATCCTTCTCTTTAACCGTCGAGCAACTTTGATCCCCGAAATTATTCCCAGCCATCGATGCGATATGCCTTTAACCACGCACCGTCGGATCATCAGCCATGTACCCAATTCCGCTGGGCAATTCGGGATTATCCACCGTGCACGTTCATCCTCCGGAATCCTTTTTAGCCGTTGATGTGATTGCCCGGCATTTGTCATCCGTCAGATCTGTCGACATCTACCCAATTCTGCTGGCGAACTCGGACTTATCTCTCGTGCGATTTCACTCCCCAGAACTTATAACAACCGTTGATGCATTACGCTTTGATCTCCGACCGTTGGATCAAGCATCATGTAACGAATTCCGCTGGGTAGTTCGGGATTATCCCGCGTGCAGGTTCATCCTCCGAAAATCATAATAGCCGTCGATCCATTCCGCCTCTAATCCTCAGCCGTCGGATTAATCACCCCACACCCATTCCGCTGGAGGCTTTGGGGCTTATCCGCCGTGCAGGTTTTAGTTACAGAATCAATCCCATCCATTGATGTGATCCGATTTCTCCCCTCCACTGTTGGATCGAGAGGAGTATACATGATTCCGCCAGACTCCATTTCCTTAACTAACTCGTGCTTTCACAAGGCGGATTTGATGTGAACCGTGGATCTGCTTAGGAAAACTTTATAACCTTTGATCTGTGCAGCTGGTTAAAAGCCCGAACCTGTCTTATCTTCCTCACATGTTTCGAAGAGCAGAGGGAATACCAGCCATTGATTTGCTCTCCTCTTTCATCACGGTCTAGGATCTTTACTAACTTAGCCAATCTTTTGACTATCATTCCACCTTTACATTATATTTTTTAACCAAAGTATTTAAACAACATAATCTTACCTCCACCACGGTCTTATTTCTGCTTTGTTAAATACAGGTGTTAACGCAGGTTTTATGCTTAACATTGTTTTGCAGGTTTTACTGTAGCTTAGTCTTTGCTTGCAGGTCTTTGGAGGCGGAACCCTAACCCGTGTTTGCAGAGGGGTTCACCAATGCTTCTATCTTTTTTGTTCTTTTCTTAGTTTACTGTTCTGTCCATTTACATTACGTTTTTATTTTCTGCATTTACCACTAGAAAGAACCTACGCTTATGTCCTATAGATAGAAGGGAGCCATTCTCGCCCCTATAGTAGGGAGAAATCCCTGCTACAGAACTGTCGACCATACCAGGTCGATCCCACAGGATCCTTGGTCCAAATTTTTAATTTTCAAGTTTTTTTTAAAATTTTTTTGCCTTAGTTTTCAAAAAATTTCTGTTAAATCCACTTTAAATTCAGTTTATTTTTTGTTTTCAATGCTGCCAAAGCCTCTGCTAGGAAAAATCGAGTCAGATTGGCCACAACACAAGTTACTGTAGGCTAGATCTGACTCTGCCCCACAAAAAACCCCAAATCCACGCCAGGGTGCTCTTATCAGGGCCAAAAGTGTGGGGAGGGCACACTTAATGGCAAAACAGGTGCGCCCAGGGCACATTTCATCCTTCGATAAGTGTGACTTCAACCCAAAAACTCAGTCTATGACTATTTCTGCAATCTGTACAACCCCCTCGCCTGTTTCTGAAAAAATCTTGCGACCCCCTCGCTTGATTTGATCAGAAATGTGCGTCCTGTCAAACAGAACTTTAATTTCAGTTTAATAAAGGTTAAATTTCAGTTTCATAGGACTGTCAGTGTGGCTCAGCCCCCTCTGTCCAGCACACCATTTCAATTTCAGTTTTTGTTTATGTTTTCTGCAATTTCTTTCACAAACAATGTGTAAATACCAAGTAAATGTTAATGGCTTAATAAAATGAACCTAGCCTAACTAAAATCAACCTAAAACTAACTGTCTTGCTTCCCCTTCCTCCTCTACCCAGTCATCACCTTCCGGGGTATTCTGGGATATGACGAAGGGCAAGCTTGTGTAGATCTAGGCACTCCACTAATATTGTTCCAAACCACTAAAATTGAATGACATGGAAGGTAGAGGGGTTAGAGAAGGAGGGATTCTCACGGTGCTAAGCGTCCTCCCTATTGACCAACCTTGCATTTGGGAGGTGATCTGAGGATCTATGGATGGGCTTAGTCCCATTGTGTTGAGAGCCCAACACCTTCTCTTGGTTGAAGAGGAATATCAGTGAGAGGTAGACATCTAGTTAGGCCATCAAACATTCAGGGTTAATCACTGTATTTGTTCACAATTTTATTCCATGCATACATACACAATGACATTAACTCTACCATGATGAATTCATAAACCATTTGTAGCAACCGAATACCAGAAAAAACAAACAAACAAATACACCATACCAACTAATTAACCCAACTCAGTTCATGACGCTGAGTAAGCCTTAAAATTTACTAATTTACACTAAGTACAAACCAATATGTAGTCTTTGAGGACATAAGTCCCTGACTACTTCAACTATGGGAAGTACTTGGGATTTGCCCAGAAACACATTGTGAGGAGTACCAGAGGAACCCCAAAGTAGCTGGCTGCTGAGAGGAATTGCCAAGCGAAATGGGAAACAAACCCTTTCGATTGAGTAGAAACACCTATGAGGAACAAGCCGAGTGTTGTCTTCTGGCAGTCTTGGTGGCCAGGTGACCACCTGCAGCCAATAGGAAGCCACTGAAATCGAGGTCCAAATATCATTCCCATTAGCTTGGTAAAATCTAACACAATTGATCCTCCATGTTCTTCCTCACGCCTAAGAGGTGAACCACCACCATTTGGAACACTCAATCGACACCATTGAAGCCATTCACAGCGATCTCCCACACCATCAGAGGGCCACACAACCTCTGATTCTGATTCAAATCCATATTAATCTGAACCAGACCTCCATACTGCACCATCAAGCCCCATGGATAGTACAAATCCGGATCCATTTTCCGGCATACCCATAGCAAGTGGACCCATGTCCACATCACAACTTGTCACCCACAACTTGGAAAGTGGCCCAAGCACAGTCATGCAGACTGTCATCAGTCAGCTACCACCACCTATAGTGACCAACCAAGCTGTCCCACTTGCAACACATGGGGGCAGTGGCCCCTCCACACACACTATCCCTCCTGCCACATAGGGGGACAGTGGACCATCCACATACATTGCCCCTACTATCATACATGGGGGCAATGTCCCCACCACTCATACTATCCCACCCACAACACTTGGGGGCATTGGACCATACGAAATAGTGCCACCGCAAGCACCCTGAGCTATGCAGATGCACTATGCACCTGCACACCCCACCACCATCGCAACCCCATCCCACATCAACCTGGGGTCAAATCTTCCTTTCATGGCTTGTCTGAGCTTGCCTGATTTGGATAGATTAACAAATGACACCATTCGCCATCAAGCTTTTTGGCCTTCAATGCCAACTAAGCTTCCATTAGACATCCCCAAGTTTGAAGGCAAAGCAGGGGAATGTCCCCAAAACCACATAATGACATTCCATCTATGGTGCTCATCCAACAGCATCATGGATGATTCCATCAGGCTGAGGCTATTCCAACGCACCCTTATAGGTGCTGCGGCCAAATGGTACATTGAGATGCCACAAGCCAAGTATCCGGACTTCAACTCCTTAGCCTTCATGTTCCTACAGTATTTCCAACTCCCTGTTAGATATGACGAGGGGGTGGAGATCCTGCTATCCGGTCGTCAAAGCACTGCCACTCATATAACTGACCATATCCATGAGTGGTGGCGACGCCGTAACCTATACAAAATCCAACTTGATGATAGGACCTTCTTGGATTGGTTCCTTAAGACCTTGCTCCTACCCATAGCAAATGACATCGCATCCAAGCATCCTCAATCTGAAGAAGAGGCCATACTAAAGGCCCAACAATTTGACCTTATCTATGCTCAGTCTAGATACTTGTATATTGTCATTCCAAATGCTTCCCGTTCGAGTACCACCTATTGCGATGCACTGGGGGCATCCCATGCTGCAGATGGAATCATAGGATCGGTCTCCCAACAACCACAGCCTCGACCAACACCACCTGCTACTACACCACAACCAAGCAACATTGCTAGTGTTGCTTATCAGAACCAAGCTCTGGACTACACAAGAATGATGTCCCAGTCCAGAGCAACAACTTCCTATGCACAACCTATGCCATCGCAGCAGACTCAGGCCATGGATTGGCCAACACAGTAGTATGTGGGGAAAATGCTCGCATTTGTGACACCACCACCACCACAAATCTACCATGCACTACCAGTGCAAACAGTTCAAGCCCCCGCCCTCCCTCCACCCGCTCCGTTGGGACAAGTGTTGGCACAACAAATCCGTCCCAACTAGCCTGCCCCCAACAATCAATAAGGGAAAGCTAGGAATAACTAGCCCTCTAACCAAGGCAGTAACCAATCGCAGGGAGGTGGTCAACAGCCGAACCCTCCCAACAATGCCATGGAAAACTGGTTAGCCCAGAACCCCCCATAACCAAATGCACCAAGACGCAACCCCCTGTTGTGTACAAACCAACCATGCACACTCTGTGATGTCTATGGGCACTACACATTCAAGTGTCCCCTCATGGGGCATGCTAAGCAAGCCATTCAAGACGAGGTTCAACAGGATGCCAACGCTACAAACCAAGCACAGCCCAACCCAACACCACAAGGACCTCCCCCCATGGTGCTTCAAAACCCATTTCCAATCCAAGGATTGGTGGCAACCACACCCCCTCCCCAACCGAACCCCAACGCTTCGAGGGCACTTCCCATGGCCGAAACAGGTGTCTACCACCTGCTAGCCATGACGATTGAAGAGGTCAACTTGCAAACTAGACGGAATTAGTACGGTACCACCATTGAACCTGCTAAATCATCAATAGCATCCATGTTTACGATAGTCAACCCGCCTCTTTAGTTACCCCCATTCCTACACTCCTCCATACGCAGAGTTGCCAATAATGCCACAGCTAGAGCTGCAGTCAGCTATAGCATTATGTATGATTTGGCCCAAATGCCAACCGCTATGTCCGCTCTGGAGGTACTCAAAATGTTCCCAACGTAGCGGAAAGCCTTGCTAGCTGCCCTAGGGAGAGTAGACCCCTCCAAATCCAAGTTGATCACCTTTGACATGGAGAATGGGGAACCGCACATGCCCTCAACTATCGCTTTCCAAATCCCAATGTCCATCCAAAATTTGGTTGTGCACCAGTGCATAGTGGATGAGGGGGCATCCACGTGCATTATGTCTACCTTGGTTTGGTAGAAACTTGGATCTCCAATTCTGCAACCATCCTCCATAACTCTGCGGGCTTATGATGGACATCCCACTAAAGCCCAAGGAATCCTCCCCCATGTCCCCATCACGTTACCCAGGAAGACAGTGCTGATCGACATAGAAGTCGTCAACACTCAACTAGACTACAACCTCCTCCTCAAAAGGAGTTACATGTATGCCATGCGAGCAGTGGCATCAACTGTCTTTCGTCTCATGATGTTCCCCCATGAAGGGAATATTGTGACGGTTGGCCAGCTCACTTATCATGATCCCCAAGGGTTAACAACACCCACCAACATTATCCCTACCATCACCACCATTGAGCCACAAGGGATGAACACACATGCCAATGTCATCCCCGCAATCAACTCCATGGTTGAAAACACACTAGCCGCTCCACCGTTGAATGTGGGCCCTGGGTTGTTTACTAATACCACCATGACAGCTCCTTTCCCATTCGTGTCGCCACCGCCAACAAAAAATGAAACTATGAACTTGTGCATGGTCTCATCTAGCACCGCTTCACCCAAACAGCAGTCGCAGCCCCAACCACAACCACAACATCGTTCGCAGCCGCAACACAAACAGTAGCCGCAACATCACCCGCAGTAGCAGCATTACACACAACCGCAACCACAACCGCACCCCCACATGCAACCAACCAGGATTTATGTGGGCTCATCCCCAGTCCATACGATTCCCTTCCTCTTTCCCCCACCTGGTGTCATGAGCAAGCCAGTCATGGCCACCCTAAGCCTACCCAACTTTACGTTGGGAATCCCGGTGTGGTATCTTGATCCACCAACTCAACCAGTAATGCCCCAGGTTGTTTTAACCCTGGTGCGACCCATCACGGTCGAGTCTCACCCTCCACCTACTCCACAAAAGCCAACAACCACACCCGCACCCACCCCACCCCACCCAAAAAGGGCCAGAGGAAAGAATTCCAAAGCCACCACAGAACCACGACAAGTCCCACCTTGTGCCGTCTGTGAACAACAGGGCCATCCAACTCAGAATTTCCCTAAAATCCCAATGATCCATGTGCATTTAGATGCCATGGATACAAACGAAAACCTCCCCGTGGTTGAACTCCCAACCATGCCAGTAGTCAAGAACAAGGCATTGAGGACAAACCATGCTTGCGCCCTTTGTGGCTTGTAGGGACATTACTCCCACCATTTCCAAGACTTGCCCAAATTTTGAATGGCTCTCGCTGACCTCCATCAACATTCCCTTGAGTCTGAGATCACCTTGATCGAAGAAGTTCACCCACCACCTCCTTCTTTAGACACCATGTCCATTTACATGATGTCCAGTTCCACCGACCCAATCATCTCCACCTCCAATGACGGTCCATCAGACCTGTCTCTTCATTGCTTCTGCAATGATGAGGATATACTTGAAGCTCTGACCGCCACGGAATACCCATGGGATGACATGCACCATCCGTAGTTGCATCTCCATCCGCAACCACAACCCCAACCACAGCCACAACCTCAGTTACCAGGGAAAAATTGGGGTTCATTCCTGCTCAACATGATCCTTTTCCTTTTCCTTTTCCCACCATCCAATATCATGAGTAAGTCTATCTTGGAAACGTGCAATCTACAGGATTTCACACTAGGAGATCCTATGTGGTACCTTGAACCACCTACCCCACCTCTAAGGCCCCAGGATGTGTTAACTCATGTCCAGCCAATTGAGATGATGTTGCACTTACCTTCAGGTCCATCAAATACTCCTCTCGTCTCCAGGCCTGCCCCTCTTCCTCCAACAAAGACTGGGGGCAAGGCCACCAAAACCACAACCAATACCATTTACATGGTTTCTAGCACCAGTTTCCCTTCCGTCTCATCAGTCGTGGAAGATCCACCTGATCTATCCTGGCACCACTTACGTGATGATGGAGAGATCTGTAAGACCACATCTAGTTTTACCCTGTTCCCTTCAAACCATAGTGTGGAATCGGTTCTTTCCATAAAATACTAGATTCCTTACCCTTTCCCTGCCAATGACCTTTGTCTTGGCAAGGGGGCATACCTCTTCGCTGACTCAAACATACAACTCTTGGAGAATCCCCGCAATGGGCTCTACCTCAAGAGATTTTATGCTTAACATCACCAATGAGTCGCTTCATTTTCTTTTCTTGTTTTTTAACGTTTTTCAGCAAAAATTAGGAGCAACACCATCAACGGCTAATCCAAAGTCTCCTAGAACCAGTTCGAGACACCTCTCACATCTCCAGACCCAAATTTCTATTCTCTTTATGAGACCATCGTCTCATGTTTAATAAATCAATTTTGGGACCATTTCCCACAAGTCACCTTGATTCACTAGCCATGATATGACGATGCGAGTGTCTACAGACCTATACTTGCATCATATCTCTCGATCGCTACTCATGCGAGTTTTCGGGCCACCGCCTGTCAAGGAATGCAATTTTACTTCTATTTTTGTATTTATAATTTTCTTTTCCACCGCACCTTATGCGGACATCTAGACCATTGACCAAAAAACCCTTTATTTTTCTTACATGTATTTGGCATTGAAGTGCCCCCGGACTTGCACTCACATCACATGTTGTCAAGTCCATCCACCACAGCACACACACACGCTCTCTTGACCTTTGTTTGAGAGCCACCTCAATTTGCGTGCCTCTACCGCACCAACTTGCAGGCCTCAGCCGCGATCTATCCCATGCATGTATTGGTATGTTTGAGAGCCTTCTGCTCTGTCCATACTACGTGGAAAACCTTTGGACCTCTGTCCACCGTTCTGACATGGGGCACCGCATGTGCCACCGCAATCGGTTGACCATATTGGAGTTTCATTTAAGCTCTTTTCTGACTCCTTAAAATAATGAAAATATCGTTGAGCGCAGCTGCTTCCTTTTCCGCTCGCTAAAGTATAGGAAAGGGCATCTACATCGTCTCGTTTACCTCCTTTTGTGAACCATGTAGACCATCAATTGAAAAGGACCTCCTTGGCACACTCAAGCCAAGACCGTTCCCCTCTACATACTTTTATGCTTTCTCGGGCAGAGGGGCCGCACTTTATGAAAAAGCTCACCACCGATTGTCTTTAAGCTCTTTTCCAGCCTTCTCAACAAGAAAATATTGTTGAGCAAACTTGGTTTCGTTCATGCTCGTAAAAGTATTTGAATGATATTCCAGTCAGTATAGGCCTAACCTTTTCCGTCTTGATTGGACTACCAATGGTAAAGAAGTCTGTCATCCCTCATAGGATGGGTGAGCTCTCCTATGTATACTTTTATCCTTTTTTGGGCACAGGAGATTACCAACAAAAAAGAGCCCCCACTGGAGTTTTCTTCGTGCTTTCAGACTCTCTAAAATTGAAAGCACCATCGAGCATTTACTTTCTTAGGCTCGCCAAAAATCCATGATATCGTACCACAACGATGTCCCTAGACATCACCCCATTAAAAATAGTTTGGCAGCATTCCCACATTGGGTCGCCTTTGTTCAGAGTACTCTGTCATATGTCTTCCTTGGATCCCATCAATATCAAGAGTGTCTACCTCCTCCAAGTATTTCCCATCTGCAGTGACATCCCTGGTATTACATCTATGATCCCATTCCCATGAGTTAAGTTTCATTTGCTTCCTGGTCCAACCTACCTTCATACTCTAAACAAAGGAATTTTGAGTCTCCCACACTCCCCCTGCCTCTGTTCAAATCTTTCCCTCCCCTTCCCCCCCATAATTCAGTGAGTCAATCCACAGATTGCTTCACAAACTTTCATCTCCCTCGCACTCCTAGTCAAGGAAATATCATTGCCTTGACTAGGGGCATGTCTGCCTCTGTCGACGCCAACACACATATTCCAGAGGATAGACCCAGAGGTCCCTGTACCTTGGTTTCATTAACATCATTGATGAGTTCCTTGGATCACTTGAGAGGAGTCCTTAGTGCCTCTTGGGATGGTTGTTTCTCACATGCTTGATTCCAACTACATCATCGCACCGTTGAGATTCGTACAGGGTTTGGTCCACACGATACTTGGTCGAAGACCCCGGATGTCACCTAACTCTAGCACATTGATGACTCTACTCGAGGGAGCTAAACAGGTTATGTCCCTTGTGATTTTTGGGTTGCATTGGAGATAGTGATCAGAAGCCCCAAAAGTGCTTCGATATACCTTTATGATGGATACAACATACCTGTACCACAGAGACTCTCACTCTCAATCAGTGAGTCCATACATCTATGTACCGTTCCAGATCCAGTAGACTATTAGTCATGAAGATATAGCATTCCATAAGAATGCCATGGGTCCAATGTACCAGATCAACATTGTATTCAACTTCACATGGAGGCAACCATCATTGTAACATCAGTTGTATATGATCGGCTCTTGTATTTTAGAGCATAGATCAAATTATTCTTTTGACATTGTCACAAGCATGGGGATGCCCGCCTCGTCCATATACATGTCACACATTATTTGTATCTCACCCACTAATGGGAACCATATCAATACAAAAACCAAAACCCACCATGCCCCAGCCCCGGAAGCACCACCTATACGCAGTGAATCCTATGATGTCCGTCAGCCATATATTGAGGCTCCTGCCCTCACACATCAGGGGGCAATCTGTTAACCCAAAAATCACCCACTTAGTTCTCAATGGCCTACACCACCCAAGGACACCATATCATGACCCTCATATCCCTCCATTAGACCCCCACACCCTCAAAATAGCCCAAGGATGAAGAAAAGGGCTTAAAAACCCCAAAAAAGGATCCCAAAATAGCCTCTTAGGAGCTAAAGCCCTAAAAAAGGGGCTAAAACCCTAAAAGGAGATAAAGTTAGGGTGGAAGGGGCTAAAATCCCAAAAAAGGGGCTAAAGCCCTGACCAAGGGCTTAAAACCCTAAAACCCCTTGGAAAAGCTATAAAAGGAGGGTGGGGGGTCATTCTCAAAACACTTCTCCCTTGCATACTATTATGCTACCTGTGGATGCCTTGAGACACATTTTTCCTCTCAAGCCACCCACACTCCCTCTCCTCCATTCCCACTGAGCCATTTCTCCCCCTCCAAGAGAGAGGAGTGCTTCCACAAGCTACGGCATGGTGGCCCATTTCCACTAGAGAAGGAATAGCTTGTCTTTCATGTCTTGTTTATTTGTTTCTTAGTTGTATTTTCTTTCTAACCCTTGTTTTCGTTTGCAGGTTTTATGCTTAACATTGTTTTGTAGGTTTTACTGTAGCTTAGTCTTTGCTTGTAGGTCTTTAGAGGCGGAACCCTAACCCGTGTTTGCAGAGGGGTTCACTAATGCTTCTATATTTTCTGTTCTTTACTTAGTTTACTGTTCTGTCCATTTACATTACGTTTTTATTTTCTGCATTTACCACTAGCAGGAACCTACCCTTCTGTTCTATAGAAAGAAGGGAGCCATTCCTGCCCCTGTAGTAGGGAGAAATCCCTGCTACAATCCAGGTTAAGGAATTGGAGGCTATTTTCTAATATAGGTTAAAAGATTAGGGTATTGGATGTTGTTGAATACCTATATTTTTTATTGTGAGGATTCATAATGATAATGAGAAAATAAGAGGTGAGGCTCCATGGTTTGTTGGTTTTCCTAGATAAGGGTTTCCAGGTTAAATCTCTATGTTTATGTGTGAATGCAATGGTGTAATATCCATTTTGCTTAAAATAATATGTATGCTTTTCTTCTTTGCACATGTTTAAAAATTACATCCCATACCATGTGCACATGATCATTTTCCCTGTAGGATGGAGGGTGTGATATATTCAACTCCTTTTGAAGTTAATTATTCTTCAACCTTGACTCTTGGAGAGCTTCA
This sequence comes from Pseudotsuga menziesii, assembly GCA_001517045.1. Taxonomy (NCBI): domain Eukaryota; kingdom Viridiplantae; phylum Streptophyta; class Pinopsida; order Pinales; family Pinaceae; genus Pseudotsuga; species Pseudotsuga menziesii. Next base: position 51,741 of record LPNX010997637.1, on the reverse strand, counting down.
ATGGGTGCTCTTCAAATAATCACATGCAAACTCCTATTCATTATGTATCCTTTCATACTCTTCTTCTTCCTTCTTGAGTGCACAAAGGTACATTTAAGCCACCATGAGGAGATCTTCTCTATCTAAAAGTAAGTTCATGTAACTCTCCTTCATCTTGATCACTACTTCTTTGAGTGCTATGAACTCTTCCAAAAAGGCTTCTCCTTCCAACTCTCCTCCATAATATTTCTAACAACATTTTGTCACCAAGGGATTGGTGTCAACAAATTTCCTCGTGGTTTCCATAAGCTTCTCTCGATCCTCCTTCAGTGACCCACTCAAATAATGTGGCTCACAAAGAATATCCTCCACCAAAATTTTATCCTTCCAATGGCTGGCACATAAGATCATCTTGCTTGTGGCATGGATCCACAACATGTATCTTTTTCTCAACACACAAGTCAACATTATAATCGTTTACAAAATCACTTCCATGGTATGAAGTGGAGGGTAACTCTAAGGGTTACAACGAAATGTGATCTTTGCAAAAATCAGAAATTACATCATACCTTGGTGTTTCATCGTCATGTGGGGGAACTATGGTGTCTTTCTCTTCCACCAAACTCTCTATTTCACACCCAAGCGGTTTGGGATTGTCTTCTACTTCATTATGAAGCTCAAGCGGTGACTCTAAATCTGATTAATATTCTTCTTTTGGATTTGATCCCAAAGATGTCTCTCCATAATCAAATGAACCAATATCCTTAGTAGTGATATGGAAATCATCCACAAAGAATCTGGTAGCGAATTAACATCCCATAGTGGTAGAAACCTTATGATTGGATGCTAGGTCTTCAACTATGCATGGTGCCTATTCATCTTCTTCTACACAACTTTCTTCTCTCATGTAGTCACTTGGCAGTGACTTGCGCTCCACCTCATGGATCTATGCTTCTACTTCATTTCCATTCTCCTCTAGTAAACTTGAGAATTCTCCATATTGAGTGGTGCTCAGATCAAAATTTTTGGAACCTTTGCTTGAAGAGAAACCAAATAATCTCGTAATTCTTGAAGATGCAACTCACTTTGATGAATCTTCACCTTTGGTTCCTTATTCATAGTCTTTACTCAGAGAGGTGGAACAACTTGGTTCGTCTATGGATGGTATGTTTCTCTTGAAAGAATACTCATCAACATTTTGAGGCCAAAATCCATACATGATATAGACATAATTCTTGAAAGTCACAGATACACAAATATCCTTAACCAATGTTAGATACTCCTGGTAGCACCGGGGCATGTTTTCACATACTTCTATCACCTTTTCCAAGTATTTATTAACCATTGGAATATTAGAAATTATTTCTTCTCTATATGAATGATTATATAAGTAATCATTCTCAACTCTTGGTATTCCTCCATCAAAATAGAGGATTCTTTCTTCTACAAATTGCTCAAACTCAACATCTTCAACTACGGGTACAAGCCTCATAGATGCAACTTGAGTTTTGATATACAATATTTCTTCAACAAAGAGATTACATTCCATAGGAGTAGAGGAAAGTGATTAGATACCACTATAATATCTGTAATCATATTTATGTAAATATTAACTCAAACACAAAGATCTAAATCAAAAAATTGGGAACTAGGTGCTAGAGTTGAAAAACTAGGATTGACTTGATCAATTCCAAACACAGTGGGACCTTTCCAAATTCACACAAACTAAGGGAATGGATCTGTAAAATTCAATTACAGGTTTGTAATAAATATATTAGAGGCTTAAAAGCATGCAAGAATATGCAAATCGGAAGCTAGTCACACAAAATCAAAACCCTCTTGTAATGATGGTAATAGGGGATGCACTAGCTCAAGTATCCTTTGCACAATGTAATGGGACAATTTATCTTTAAAAATTATAAAACCATGTAATTTATTTGTATTGATTTGGTACATCAAATCACATAAAGTTTGACATATCCATTTGATTAGTAAATGCTCACATTAGATAAATGGAAAATGGATAATTGTTGAAAACACATTTTTTAAGGCATGGGTAAATACTTATACTTTGGGTATATTATAGATATTGAAAAGTTGACATAAATAGATGTAGATACATTTAGTTGAAAGGTGAAATTATCATTCAATGTAATTTAAAAAGTTGAATGTACCTTATTTATACTAAGTAGCATGAAGAGTGAAGTTGTGTCTGAAGGTAGGCAATGTGATATATTTGCTTTTTATCTCCCAATATATAAGGGTTAAATGTGGTAATAACCAGTGAAGTTTTATAACCTGTAATTTGAACGAACATTGTAATAATGCTTAACTAATTTGTAGTCAGAACCCATAATGTTATGAAGAAGAGATAATAAGCATGTTCTCGATATTAGTAAGATGTTGATATCTGCTTGGGGTGATATGTAAAATGTTTAGAATCTTAAGATAATGATTGACATGTTTATCTTCTTATATGTGGAAGAGGAGAAAGTATGGTTATAAGAAAACATGTATGCATTGAAGCATGCTTGATTGCATTATACTATAGAGATTATCAAGGAAGTGCACCAAAATTTAAAAAGTTGCTCAAGATTGGTAGAAACATTATGCGGATTTAAAAATAACTCCAAGAGAGTTCAACATTGGTGATCATGTATATATAAAGGTAAAGTCGAAGAAAAGTGCTTTGAGTTTGGGAAGATGTTCCAAGCTGGTACCCAGGTATTGTGGACCTTTCGAAGTGCTAGCTAAGATAGGGCCGGTATCCTATCATCTTGCGCTTCCCCCTACTATAAAAGTACACGATGTATTGCATGTTTCTTTGTTATATATATATATATATATATATTATGCTACTCATATAATTGACTCGAATGTGATTCAGGTAAAACCTGAGGGCAAGTTCCAGACGAACCTTTTCGCATCCTAGACAGGAAGGAACGTATGCTATGGAATCAAGCCATCATTCAACTAAAAGTGTAAGGGAAGCACTCTATCCCTGAGGAGGCAACATGGGAAATGGAGGATAAAATGTCGGAGGCATATCCCTCCATGTTCCAGAATGAGAAAGAGAGCTCAGAATAAAAGAACACCAACGACTGTGTTGAGAATAAGGGGGAGAGTAATGTAATACCCCTAAGACAATATTAATTTATTTAATATTATGAAAATAATTTCAAAAACAATTATTTTTGTACAAGTAAATTTAAAACTAAGAGATACTCACAAGAGGTGTGAGTGACATTTTGCACAACAAACTATTATTTTATTATTAATAAAAGGAAAAGACACTTGGAGAATTTAGTTACATTGTGGGACACTACCATGGCACAAGAGAACATGTGTAAGCAATCTAGAGAGATATTTACCAATCAAATCCAATCTAAAACTCAATAACTAGACAAGATCCTAAATCATAGGGATTTATGGATTGATTGGAGATTTGATTGGGATGGCATAAGACCTGGGAAAACGCTATATATATTGGTGCACTTGGATAGCATAGGATGTCATGTTGTGCATGGAGAAACTTTTTTGTGAGTGCAGGTGTTGAGTGTTTCTACCTTTCATAATTCCATCATTGAGCTTGTTATGGGCTCTGAGAGAGAGTGTCACGTGGAAGCTTACTTGTTGTAGCTTGTTAGGGACTCTAAGAGAGTGTGTCATGTGGAAGCTTACTTGTTGTAGCTTGTTACAGACTCTGAGAGAGAGTGTCGCATGGAATTTTACTTGTTGTTCTAGTTTGCATGGTGGTGATCCAACTTGGGAGTGGAGTTGGAATCGTAGTGGTTTTGTAGTCCTCTACTATGGTTGGGAGGAATTGATTATCCAAGTATTTTTCTGGCATTTTCTTCAAGTAGGTGACTCTAACCTCCCTTATAATTGTTTCTGTTTTATTTGATTGATTAGAAAGTTTTGTTGTATTGTTTTGGGTTTGTTACATATACATGGCCACTAGAACAAAAGTCTCATCATAATAAATGCCCTATTTCTGATAAAAGCCATAAGAAACAAACCTATATTTGTACTTGTACATACACACTGCCATCTGCAGCATGATTTATCTTGTAAAGCCATTTGGAAGTTACAATTGACTTCCTCTTAGGTTTGGGAACAATATCCCAAACATAATTCTTTAGAATATAATGATATTCCATTGTCATAGCATCTTTTTACATTTGTTTCTATGTAACCTCTTCATATGATGAAGGACTTGAGTCACTGATGTTTCTCATTAATGCAACATATCCTGAATACCTATCAGGATGCTTGCACTCTCTGGAAGTTCCCATTGGTGCTCCATGCTTCTCAACATCTCTCAATACATATCGACACCATGTTGAGCTCGTATTTGTGAGAGGCTCATCAACCAATTCAATTGGTTCATCAATGGCAGGTAGCTCTGCATGCTCTACTAGATTCTCCCTTTGAACATCAGAAGGGGAAGAATCATCATCATGATCTGAGTCTGATGTAGGAGCCTCAAATTCCTCTGTCTCTAGATCACATTTAATCCCTTCTAACTGCTTGACTGTTGCCTCCTCATGGAAATTCACATCTTGACTAACCTCATTCATGTCTCTCACCAGGTAAACATATTATGAATGCTTTGAAGGTCTCACTATAGCCCACAAAAGTTCCCTTCTTTCCAGAAGGTTCCATCGTGGCTCTTTTTTATTTTGGTATCTGAATATACATAGGACAGTGAAATATCTGAAGCTGTGCAATGTTTTATTTCTCACCAATGAACACCTATTCAGGTGTTTTATCATCAAGGAATGCATGCAGACTTATGTTATGTATTCACACTTCTATATTAATGGCCTTTCCCACAGATAAGAAGATAGATCTTGATCATGTAACATGGCTTTTTCATCCTCACAAACAGTTCTGTTCTTTCTCTCTGTAATCCCATTATGTTGTGGGTTGTAAGGAACTATTAATTGTCCACATATCCCTACATCACTACAAAACTCATTAAAATCACTTGATTCAAATTCTCCACCATTATTAAACCACAGGGCATGGATATGCCTACTTTTCTTAATCTAAAATAAGGCTTAATATTCTTGAAATTTACTGAAGGTTTCACTTTTGGCTTTCATGAAGTAAACCTAGGCCTTACAGGAAAAAACATTAATGCATAAAAAATATTAAAGATGCCCACTAATGGAAGGGGAAGACATGGGTCTGGACACATATGAGTGCACTAAATCTAAGATGCCTTTAGATCTAGTACTACTGCTAGGAAACTGAACTTTTTAACATTATTTCCTAAAGCACGACCCTAGAAAACAACATCATGTACAAAATCAAAACTAAGCATACCTTTCACCATTCGCTGCAAAGCAAGGAGTTCTTTGAAGTGGAGGTGTCCAAGCCTCCTATGCCACAACTTGCATGGACTAATAGTATGATGTGTCATGGATGAAATAATATTTCATGGGACCTTGGAAATTCCTCCTTCTTGAACTCCAATAGCAACAACAATCTCAATGTTTCGATTCTTCAGCCACAAGTATGCTTGATTCTCCATGAAGATGACTTAGAATCCTTTATCTTCAAGGATAGAAACAAATAGTAGTTTCTTCTTCAATACAGGAAATAAATGATGTCATCCACTTGTAGTGCATCTCCCAAACTTAGCTAGAAGGACGTGGATCCAACTCCTTGGATTGAGTATGTGGAATTGTCTCCCAATTCTACCATGCATGCAAACTATTTCTCTTTTAGGTAGGAGATTGCACCCTTGAATCTTGACATGTGCTTGGAATCACCACTATCAATCAACCATGTATATTATCCCATGATGATAGATCAGAAAAAATAAGAGATGAGGTAATACTTCGATCTTATCTCTTTCTCTTATGGTGCATCTTCTTTGGAAGTTTCTTCTACAATGGTAGAAGCAGAAATTATTCCTTGTTTTCTTTTCCTCACATGGAAATCCCATGCAAAGTGTCCCAACTTTTAAAAATAATAACATAGAATCCTTGATTTTTCAAAATGTTTATTAATCTCTTTCTTCTTTGCACGAAAGAACTTCTTAGGAGTGAATGGATTCCTCCCTTCCTTGGTTCTATCTTTTCTTGCAATCATTCTCTCGGTCGCTGCAATAAATTATCATCCATGCCTTGGTGTTTTCCTATTGTGCAACCACACTTTCCACCAAGCGTTATCTTGATGAGTTTTGTGGATGATTTTCTATGATCACCTGTTGTACAACACAACTCCTAGGTTGTGATTGCTTCACCTACTTCACAAGTATTGCTTCCTTGGCTAAACCCCATGCTACAAATGCTCTGATGCCACCTGCTTCACAAGCAATGGTGAAGAGAACTTATTTCACTAACTCCATGTTGTGAATGCTCTAATCCCACCTGTCACAACCCTATGACACCTTTTTCAACTAGGTGACTAGTTGGGGTGTGTGACACTACTCGGGAATGCCTTGAGGGAAAGGCCAATTCAAGTCATCAACAAACTATGCCTAAACCATGTGGAATTTTTTGGTTCTAACACTTGCATTCATTCATTGTCCCATTAGTTAGGGTTTTAGCTGAGCCTCTAGAGTTATCCAAATTCGTTAAGAATCACAATAAGCACATAAACACAAGTATGAAAGGTGGGGTTTCAAAACCGACAAAACCCCTTTGTAATTTATATAAATCACAATATTACAACAAGTGGAGTTTCCAGAGAAGAAGAGCTTACAATGGAAGCTACCCAACGATTCCTCACCAATTTACAACTTTACAAAAGAGACGAGCTGAACCCTCAATGGGCATCCAAATCCAAAGAATTTTCAACGTGTGCTTCCCTCAGATGTTGTTGTCGAACTGTCATGGAATCTCTTCTGGAGAATTGGTGTAAGGAAATCCAACATACTTCACAATGCTAGAATTTGTTTTATGAGTGTTTGGTTGAACTGCTTCTGTGTTGCGATTCACTAATTGGAGTGCCTACCAAGTCACTTGACAACTTCACTAGGTTTCTTGATCTCCCACTTCCATGCCTTCCAACAAAATTCCTTCTGCCTTTTATATTTGAAGTTAGGGTGGGTGCGCATTTGCTTCACAATCACGCCAATCCTCCTTGTCGACATCAACTATTTTGGTCCGTCGAACAACTGTTTGGGCCCTCCACCTAACCACTTGGTCTGCGTGCTCTTTGTCAGTCATGGCGCGGGGTGCTCCTTCTATGGGTGCTTTGGTTCAACATCCCCACTTCTCCTATGCGCATGCGCTCCATCATGGTCCTTGTCTGCGTTGTTGCCATGTCAAGAACACTCTATAATACCCCTTGAATTAAAATTTATTATTAACCTAATGGAAAAATAATTTGAATAATATTTTTATTATTTTTGACAGAAAAGTCAAGAATAAAACATTTTGTAATAAAACATTTTTATTTAATAAAATATGTTGAAGGGGGACAAAAGTGGATATAGTTGTTAAAGAGTGTTTACTAAACCACAAGAGGAAAAGACACGTGGAATAAGGCACCGAGTGAGAACTCAATATGCAGTAGGCATCATCCCCAAAAATCAGGTCACAACTCCTAGTTCAGTGCTAAAGAGCAGGAGGCTCGTAAATGACCAAGTCCTAGGAAAAATACTATATATTAGTATGTCAATGAGTGGCAGGAAGATATCATTGGACAAGGATTAAAATATGTGAGTGCAAGAGATGATGCATTAAAGTATTTTTCTCTTTTGGTTCAGTGAACAGGCTCGAGGGTTCTAGAGCAAGTAACTTGGCTGCTATGGGAGTTGGTTGGGAGGAATAGATTCTCCACTTTTGTTTTCCCAATGTTGGTTCCAGGTTCATAATTTGTGTTTAAATTTTTGTAAAATGTGTTTTGAATTCTAGATCTGAAGAATATTAATGTAGAACCTTGTATGTATCAATTAGCCTAATGTTTCTATGAGGAATGTTTAGAATTCGGATTCCTGTCGAAATGTGAATTTTTCACATAATGTATTTGAAATCATCTATTTCTAAATTGTATCATGTATTCCTACATTTAACCATATATTTCCTGTTGTATCGATTTTTCCTAAATCTTTCCTTAGTCTATATTTACAAAATTAAATTTCAACTGAATCTCTAATCCTTGTTCATAGTATAGATATGTATTATTAAATATATATGTGAATGGATCATACTTAAATAATATTAACATTATACAACTCCTAGGATCTAAATTAAATTAGTCGAACCAAACAAGGTTTACATAACTAAGCCTGAAAATAAAATGATGCTATCATATGTTTACATATACAGAAATAATCAAATTAACTCCTAAACAGATCCCTTAATCCACTTAGTAGGATTATAGAGGCCGTGGAATCAAATCTCTTTAAGGTAATTACTTAAGAGTCCTATGATAAAATAAATCATAGTTTTATAATAATACAACTATGAAATCGGTGTTTGTTCTAGTTTTGGTGAAACCAAACATACTAATCAAAGATATTATTTCATTAAACATCCATAAATCATGTGCAAGATAATAAGGAAAAAAAAATCAAATCTTTTACTCTCTGATATGCTAGCTTTCACAACTACATTCATGGCATTGAAAGCTTAGCCACAAAATTGGTATTGATATCATCGACATCCGAGTATTAACACATAAAGATATTAACTTTAGTTAAGATATTACAGATAATAGGGTTCGTATTCAAATAAAAAAACAAGCGCCATAATTATTTGGTCGTAAGTCCACAATGTGGCTACCCCAAATTTATACCAAGGAAGAGCCTCGATTAAGTATATTCAAGATTTAAAATACACTACAGAGATAATGAGACTGAATCTCTTAAAGGAAACTAATTAAATTACAGTATGCTGATAAACAAAGATAAACCAAATGCAAATAGAATCGCAGATATAACCATCAAACTATAAATTACAAATTGCAACAATTAATTATTATGGTTGTCAAATGGCCGCCACCACATTACAAACGATGATTCATGTTTTAAAAATTCACAGACCCTATGGGGTGTAATAAATCTTACAAAGCATTACAAACATGTATAAGATGGTCATAAGCCCATTTATGGCTACCATTGATTTACACAAAATTTACATCCATGATATAGACGAGATTCGTTACCACACTTTTTATCAAACAAACAACATTTCATTTAATAACCACTGTCCTCACGGCCATAAGACCATCAACAATGGAAACCGGTTGGTCAACACAAACAATATGTATTTATGTATACAAGAAATAAAAAAGGATAATGGAATTTACACAGTCTAAGACGTCACTTATCTCTTTTAAATCAACACACACAAACACACAATATTAAAGAGTGGTTGTAAGACCATCTCCGATGGCTTCCATAGTAAATTAAATCATAAAAATTAAACACTGTAGGAATAAGACTCATTAAGGGAACCCAAACCCTGCCAGGGTAAAAACCTAAACATTACATTACATTACAGTGCCATGATAATGGCTAAAGAGTTGTCACGGACCCGAGAAGGGTTTGATAAAACCAATTACGAATTTTAAAACTGAAAAAACCACTTATCTTTAATTTGATGAGGCTACTCTTTGGAACCTCATGAACACTTCCCAGAATAACTTGCAAACAAGACTTGGTTGGGTCAACATGGGTCACAAAATTTAAAGAAATTGAAAGAAAAAAAATTAAACCAGGGATACGTTACCTAGGCATTTGGAGATGTGGGCATGGGATGAGGTGACCATGTCGGCTCCCTCTCCAACGCCTTCATCCTGCACATTTTTGCAAGTTACAGTCACTGTTATGGTTAAAAGGTTAAAACAAAATGAAATGCACATATTTTAAAGCTTGGATAAAGCCTTACCTTGGCATTTGGCACTGAGGTCCAGGGGTCATCTCCTCCGGAGTACCCTTATCCCTTCATAGCATGCAGCCACCAAAAACATTTTAGTAATTTTGGAAAAACAACTGCTGTAAACAAATTTTAAAATGTAGAGATAAATACCAAGCCTTACTCACCTATTGAGACAGACTCAGTGCATGGTATAAGAATTGGCAAGCTCGTCCAAGCTCTGACGTTGTAAGGTAGACGGTTGGGGAAGCCTTTGGAATTAATTACCTCAGAAGAACTAGACAATGCCATTAATGATGTAAGAATGGAGTAGAGTTCACTTCCAATCCAAATACATTAAAACTGTAAAACTAGAGAAATAATATTAGAGAGCAGAGCTCGGCCCTCGATCGACCTCTGACCAAACAAAATTATCAAATGAAGCTAAGACAGAGTAAATGAGCTTTTACGAAACCCTATTGGGTAAAATATGCACTATCTGATTCAACGCTTAATTGTCAACCTGTGAAGGTAGCTTGTGAGATGCAAACACTATATGTGCAAAAATGAAGGATTAAACTACCGTAGCCTAATTGCAATAAAAGAAGCTACCATTATAGGAAAGCAATGCTTGTCCTAAAAACAAATAACTAATGGAAAAAAAACCACTTTAAGCAAACTATGAATCTATTCTATTTATGCAGGATGAAAGATCTATCTAAGAATTCAATTGCAGGTGACTACTAAGGATCTAAGCTATGTAACTTGTAAACTAAGTACTTTGAACAATAAAACTATGTTATTTCTATGCAAGCAAACTAACTACTTCCATTTATGTAATTTAATCTGATTAATTAACTATGAATTCACAAGAGCAAAGAAAACACACTATTCTAATTACCAAGCGTAAATAAATGCGTTGCAAAACAATAGACTAATCAAAACAAACTAAACTTGGAGGTCAAGTAGGCCTAAGTAAACCGAAGCATATTCAAATGGCTAGAAATGAACTTGGTTTGTAAACAAAACAAAAACATAATATTTGTTAATCTACCTCAAAAACAAATCAAACTATGAACTAAATCATTCTAGGTAATTACGAGAAAGCAATATAATTAAACTATTCTTCAGAAAGCAAGTCTACACTGGATTAAAGATGGAATCAACAAGTTTTAGAACAGTAACAAACTATGAAATCAGATATAAAGAATTAACTACAGATCAAAGTACATCTAGAAAGAAAAACTAAGAAAAGCTAAAAGATGAGGAATAACTAAAAAATGAATATGAATCTTAAGCAAAACATTATTCCATTCAAAACAAGGTTCTAACTACATATACGAATGCTGGTTAACTACAGGATATAACACAATTCAAAAGCTAAGAAAATTGAACTTCAAACAAGCATAAAACATAACAGGAAATATTAAAGGTTGAATGAAGGTCTGAATGACAGTATGAACAGACAGTCTGAATGACAGTCCAGATGGAGAAAAATAGTGTAAATTAAAGAAACGAGCAAACTGAATGGTATTGACGCCAACTGGTTAATGCATATAACCCTACAATGCAAAAGAAGCAGTAAATGGACTGTTAAAAAGCTGAAATAACAAAAATCTATCTATACTAATCATTATCTAAGGAAACTAACTATGTCTATTGCATGACAAGGCAAGGATGAAATATAAATGGAACTAATCTACAGCTACAGGAAAAATTAACAAAGATAATTTTGATTACAAACTGAATTTGAAATACTGAACTAATTAATTTCTATCTAATTGCAATGGAAAAGCAAAAAGGAAAGCTGAAAGAAACTATGCATGACTGGTCATTGAAATTCTAGAAATGTAAATTACATATAAACAATAGAAATTACAGTTTATGAACAATTAACCATCACCTATAGGAAAACAAAATTATACACACTGGAAATCACAATTACTTATCTGCAAATGAAGAAAAATAAAGAAATATACACAATGAAAAACCTCTGGTTGTTGAGGGGCCCTACTCAGCAATCTGGGGTTGTGCCTAACTCAGATCAGTCACCAACAAAGCACGAAAATACTCATGAATAGTTGAAACAAAGACTTTTTATTAAACTAAAGCAAAGTTTACAAAGAGTTTTTAAACCCCCTTCTTCAAAACCAAAGAGGTATTTATATAATGATTACAAGGGAGAGTAGGTTGACCACCCCTCTATAAAAATAGTGGGTCTTCAATCCTGAGAAACGACTCCATTAAAATAGGAACAAACTAAGAAAAACAACCAACCACGTTTTGACATTTTCTGAGCAAATTCGTTTTAAGGAACCACACATCACTCCGAAATGGATTTGAATTTTCACAAAATTCCTCATAAGGACCTAAATGGTCTTATTCCACACAAAACCCATGTTCTAGAATTTTTAGTTTCACATGTGTTTTCCCACAAATCTAGCCCAAAAGTATGATTTCTGTTAAAAACACGTTGTCGAATGGGCGTCTGAATGACCTGTAATGGAAATTAGTTCAAAAATCTGGATTTTGAGCGAAATTTCTGCTGGTTTGTTGGCCACATTGACGGCTAGGTGCTTGAGTTCTATTGTCTAAATCACCAACCATTTATGAGTTTGTTGATTATATTGATCCATCATTTGTTAAATGTTCTCTCCTTCAATCTTTATGCGATCTACCTTCCATCATACCACCACGTGGTCTATTTTAAAATAACGCACCTACATACAATTAAAACATTCATATATATTAAAACTTAAGATGTGAGAGATTTCCACCATATGGTTTGTGAATGTTAAAAGACGCATACTTATATAAAATGGTAATTTATTTAAGAATTAATAATCCATTTTTATTCAACATGTTTGTATAAAAGTTTTGTTTAAAAATATTATTTTATGATTTAACTTTTATTTATAAATAATAATTGCAATAATTCTTTTAGTGGTAATTATTCATTTGGATAATGCAAAAGATTATTATCAACCTTATGATTTTAATTTGTGTATACATGCATGCCATGTTTTAGTGAGGACAAAGGAGCAAATATAGATCAATTTGCTAAAAAAGTAAGTCAAGCTATTTAAACCAATAAGAAACATATTATCAAACCCAATGTAGAACTTGAGACCAACATAATGGATGAATGAAAGGTCATTTGCACAATATTGCATTTAATACATTAAAAATAACAGACTTAGGATCACTTTACATTTACAAGATTTAATTAATAAAACAAAGTAAAAGATAGCCTTATCGAACATAGATGTATTAAATTATGGTAGATAGGATGGGAAATTAGTATAAATAACATCATTATGAAAGACAATCATGGAGCCCAACACTCCCCGAGACCAAAGGTATGGCACATCCGCATGCCATGAATGAATTGGAAGTGGTATTTAATTTATTCAAAAACTTTATTTGATCATCAATAGTTTATAGCAAAACTAAGCCAACTTTATTACGACATAAAAACCAGAACTTAGGGAAAAAATGTTATGTTATGAGATGACCAAAACAACAAGTCATATTATTTAAGATTTCTTAATACATACAATTCTGCCAATTAGTAATAATTCATGCTTATGAAGACCATATAAACTGATAATCTCTCTCTCCCTGACCGAGGATATGGCATGTCCTCATGCCATGAATGAATTAAAATAGAAAACATGAGGGTGTATATCATCTATAAACCCTATAGGAAACCAGTCATCCCTACTGCTTCGCAAAGGTTTATCGTCATTCAAGTAATTATGAACAAAGTTTGCATTTCGAGTTCATTAGACTCCTAAGTTTATAGGTCTCACTTCTAGGATAGTGATATCCTAGGTCTAGTATGAATTAGACAACAGGGTCTTAAGTGCAACTTACATTCTCAAATGGCAGATTCAATGGAGTTCATTTTCTTTAGATCAACCACACATACCTTCCTCTAGTAGACCCACAACAACCTTAATGATCATAGAGTCATTTTCATATTTTTTTTCTCTTTTTTAGACTCATTTTGTCTCTTGTTTTTAACAAGTTGTCCTCCCTAGGAAGATTCCCCTCTTTTAGTCGAGCCTGTTCAGTACCCCAACAGATTTACCTAGTCATCCCATAGGTCAGTACCCACTTCCAGCGAGCCTGTTCAGCACCCCAGTGGGTCAACCTCTTAAACCCGTTTTCTATCAGAGGCTCTTGTCCCAATGTTTCCACTCCCTATAGATATTCGACAAATAATTTTTCCTATGAAGGAGTGGTGGAGGAGCAACTATGAAAACCATGCTACAGGGTGGGATGGTATATGGGTTTGAGGACAACTATTCTTCTCTTTTTTACTATCATGGAACCAAAATAAAGGTTGCAAGAGGAATCTACTGAATCAAGGATACACATGGTTAATGGATTTAGTGTAAAGTGGATGAATCCATAAAATGAGTGAAAGGTGTCTCTAGTCCCAAAATTCATCTTTTCATATACAGTTATGGTAGTGTTCCCTCACAAACTAGGAATTTCATTCACCCTTATGCTACCCTGTAGTAAAGATGCTTAAATAACATGCCCTGATAATGAAGCTAGGATGTACATGACCTCTAGGTTTTAGCTAGACCTTAATTTATGAAAAATCCCCATGATGTTTAAAGTTGGCCTTGAGTACATGGTATAATTAGAAGTATGCATGTATGAAAATGAATAATGATGGAAAATTGTTTTGGTTTAGTCATTGACATTATATTATTCTTAGTTCTTTTATTTGAAAAAGAAAACAAGAAAAAGTGAAGTTTCATTATTCCCTAAACTAAGAATGCAACATTTTATTTATATACATATTACCCTACGCTAAGAAGAAAGAAAATATGCTTATTCAAGTATATGATCTTTTCCAATGAAACAAAGTGCAAAGCAAAATAAGAATTGTACCTTTATGCACATATGAAAAGATTGTTGCTATGATTACCTGAATGTGGAAGTTCAACCAACCTACTTTTCTTTGCATCAACAGGTGTCGAATGAAGGAATGGTATTATGGCTAGGTTACCTCTTGGAACCAGCTTTCGATGTAGTCTTGGAACTCACCTTCCTTCATTATGTCATACAGAACCTTTTCTTCTAGATGAGAAGTTGTTTGAGCACATGATGGATCTATTGTCATGTGTATCGAGAACTCTTTGATTTCTGGCTGCTCTCCTTCGGATGTAATCCCCAATGTATCAGCTTCTTTTGCAGTCTCACAAAGAACATATTTTTGTAGTTCTTGGGATTTTGGTCCGTTTGTCATTTTAGGAGCAGTTGATAAGATCTCAACTGCTATCAAGAGATTCTCTTCTTGAGAGGTAGAGATTGAGATCCCGGCTATTGCCAAGAGGTGAGAAATTTCTCTCATACTAAAGACCATCTTTGAATCCAATTGGTTGGTTGATAGGTCCTGCTTCACACAAGGATTAGTCTCTGGGGTTCTTACAACACCCAAAAAAATTTATGTGTTTTTGAGAAACTATCTACTACTAAAACAAATTTATGATTTAAACACAACAAACTAAAACACCTACATGAAATTAACTTGTGGAAAGTTAACACACTCATACAAAAAGAAAACCACACTTGCATAAGAGTAAATTGTAAAAAGGTAAACTACCTAAATTTTCATAATAAAAGCATATGTGCATGAAATTAAAGTATGGAAAAATAAACTATCTACGTTACTATGGGAAAGTAAACTAGATATACAGTTGCAGAAAGAAAAGTACACTTAAGGGAAATAAATCAAACTTTGTGAAGTAAACACACTTGTGCGAAAAATAGAACAACAGGGCTTTGGAGCATTCCACTATAGTGAATGCACAGGTTTTTATCTCTCGTCTTACCATTATCCCCTCCCCCTTGCTATGTAATGTAAAGGAAACCTATCTACCCCTATCTACCTAGAATCCAATCCCTTTAGCACCTCCCCGGAAATGGTGCCAAAATGTTGGGTAAAATATGCACTATCTAATTCAACACTTAATTTTCAACTAGGGAAGGTATCTTGTGAGATGCAAACACTATATGTGCAGAACTGAAGGCTTAAACTACCCTAGCCTAATTGCAATAAAAGAAACTACTATTCTAGGAAAGGAATGCTTGGCCTAAAAACAACTAACTAATGGAAGAAAAATCACTTTAAGCAAACTATGAATCTATTCTATGAATTGGAAATCTATTCTATTTATGCAGGATGAAAGATCTATCTAAGAATTCAATTGCAGTTGACTACTAAGGAGCTAAGCTATGTAACTTGTAAACTAATTACTTTGAATAATAGAACTATGTTATTTCTATGCAAGCAAACTAGCTAATTCCATTTATGTAATTTAATTTGATTAATTAAGTACAAATTCACAACAGCAAAGAAAAAACACTATTCTAAAGACCAAGCGTAAATAATGCATTGCAAAACAATAGACTAATCAAAGCAAACTAAACTTGGAGTTCAAGTAGGCCTTAGTAAACCTAAGCATATTCAAATGGATGGAAATGAACTTGGTTTGTAAACAAAATATTTATTAATCTACCTCAAAAGGAAATCAAACTATGAACTAAATCATTCTAGGTAATTACGAGAAAGCAATCTAATTAAAATATTCTTCAAAAAACAAGTCTACACTGGATTAAAGATCGAATCAATAAGTTTTAGAATAGTAACAAACTATGAAATCAGATATAAAGTATTAACTACATATCAAAGTACAGGTAGAAAGAAAAACTAAGGCAAGCCAAAAGATGAGGAATAACTAAAAAATCAATATGCCATTCAAAACAGTGTTCTAACTACATATATGAATGTTGGTTAACTACAGGACATAACACAATTCAAAAACTAAGAAATACGAACTTCAAACAAGCATAAAACATAACAGGAAATATTAAAGGCTGAATGATGGTCTGAATGACAGTATGAACAGACAGTCCGAATGACAGTCCAGATGGAGAAAAACATTGTAAATTAAGGAAACGAGTAGACTGAATGATCTTGATGCCAGCTGGTTAATGCATATGACCCTACAATGCAAGAAAAACAGTAAATGGACTATTAAAAAGCTAAAATAACAAAAAGCCATCTATACTAATCATTATCTAAGGAAACAAACTATGTCTATTGCATGACAAGACAAGGCTGAAATGTAAATGGAACTAATCTACAGCTACAGAAAAAATTAACAGAACTAATTTTGATTACAAATTGAACTTGAAATACTGAACTAATTAAATTCTATCTAATTGCAATGGAAAAACAAAAAGGCAAGCTGAAAGAAACTATGCATGATTGGTCATTGAAATTATGGAAATGTAAATTACATATAAACAACAAAAATTACAGTTTATGAACAATTAACCATCACCTACAAGAAAACAAAATTATACACAATGGAAATCACAATTACTTATCTGCAAATGAAGAAAAATAATGAAATATACACAATGAAAAAACTATGGTTGTTGAGGGGCCCTTCTCAGAATCAGGGGTTGTGTCTAACTCAAATCAATCTCCAACAGAGCATGGAAATACTCATGAACAACTAAAATGGAGACTTTTATTAAACTGAAGCAAAGTTTACAAAACATTTTTATACTCCCTTCTTCAAAACCAAAGAGGTATTTATATAATGATTACAATAGAGAGTCGATAGACCACCCCTCTCTAAAAATAGAGGGTCTTCAATGCTGAAAAACGACTCCATTAAAACAGGAACAAACTCAGAAAAACAACCAACCACGTTTTGATGTTTTCTAGGAAAATCCATTTCAAGGAACCACACATTACTCCCAAATGGCTTTGAATTTTTGCAAAATGCCATTCAAGGACCTAAATGGGACTACTCCACACATAACCCATGTGCCAAAATTTTTCATTTCATCTCTTTTTGCCCGCAAATCTAGCCCAAAATTCTAATGTCTGTTAAAAACACGTTGTCGAATGGGCGTCTGGATGAGCGTCCAAATGAACCGTAAAGAAAATTAGTTGACAAATCTGGATTCTGAGCAAAATCTCTGCTAGTTTGTTGGCCACACTGATGGCTAGGTGCTTGAGTTCTATTAGCTGAATCACCATCCATTATGAGTTTTTTGCTTATATTGATCCATTATTTGTTAAATGTTCTCTCCTTCAATCTTTATGCGATCTACCTTGCATCATATCACCACGTGGTCTATTTGAAAATAAGGCACCTGCATACAATTAAAACATTCATATATATTAAAACTTAAGATGTGAGGGATTTCCACCACATGGTTCATGAATGTTAAAAGATGTATACTTATATAAAATGGTAATTTATTTAAGAATTAATAATCCATTTTTATTCAACATGTTTGTATGAAAGTTTTGTTTAAAAATATTATTTTATGATTTAACTTTGATTTATAAATAATAATTGCAATAATGCTTTTAGTTGTAATTATTCATTTGGATAATGCAAAAGCTTATCATCAACCTTATGATTTTAATTTGTGTATGCATGTATGACAGGTTTTAGTGATGACAAAGGAGCAAAGATAGATCAATTTGCTAACAAAGTAAGTCAAGCTATTTAAACCAATAAGAAACATATTATCAAACCCAATGTAGAACGCAAGACCTACAGAAGGGCTGAATGAAGGGTCATTTGCACAATATTGCGTTTAATACATTAAAAATAATAGACTTAGGCTCACTTTACATTTACGAGATTTAATTAATAAAACAAAGTAAAACATAGCCTTATTGAACATAGATGTATTAATTTATGGTAGATAGGATGTGAAATTAGTATAAATAACATCATTATGAAAGACAATCCTGGAGCCCAACAAACCCTATGAGACCGTTTTATCTCACCATCCAAGTGTAGGGCAGAGATCAAATTATCATTCCAACTCAGAGACTGGCTACGCTGTCAACTCGCATCTAGGACAGTTATTTAAGTCAACCAAGTACCATAATAAATCCCAGGAATAACATCATTACAACCCTAATCATTTCCTACCTTTGAACCATGGAACGTGAATAATAGCACCAAACTATATATTACCCTATGAAAAGATTGCCACACACACACATAACCATGGCTATATTAAAAACTCAAAAGTTAAATCTTATGACATGAACAATGGTGTATGCACTAAACATTCGTGGTGATAGGACAGGAATATAATTCCTTTGCGGTTATTCCAAAGTCCAAACCCATTTCCACTATAACCATAGTCTTTATATAATAAAATTATCACCGAATCATTCTATCACCTTAGTGCTAGGTTAGACCAAGGCCATCGAAATATTTACAATCATCGCATAGTATTATGCCTTAAAACACATTAAAAAAATATTTAAAGGATAGTTGGGTTTATGCATTGTAAACTTTAAATCATTTTAAAACCATATGATATAGTATTTACAGCATGAACATCAAGGACCATCAAGAAATGCATAAGGAAAAATCAGGTAGGATCATGCCACTATAAAGTAATTTTTAAACCCTCACTTTTTATTGATAATAAGATGTCACCGTATAGGGGAACCATAGACTATACAAACCCTAAGCTTCCCACACTTAAGGGAAGGTATTTACACACCATAATATAAACTATGGTAAGGCCCGAGCCTTTAAAAGTATAATGCAAATCACGGGTTTGGGTCAAGACCATGATTAATCTCCCATGCCTTAGGCTAGGTTCAACATAGTATAAAGATAAAATAATAAAGAACATGTATAAATAAAGTAGATCACCTATGTAGACATGGCTGCAGTTTTCGGAAGGAGCTATCCATTGTAATCATCAACAGAACTTGTCGTAACCAACAAGACAAATATATTAAAAATAACAGAAGTAAGACATAGAAATATGCCAAGTAATTATAGAAGTAATGCATGTAAGAATTTTTTTATTTACGATTTTTAGGTGTGTTACATAATGGTATCAGAGAACGGTTACAACACTAGGCCTGAACCAGCTCAACACGAGAACTATCAAAGAAAACATAAAACTAACTTATACTTTAATTTCGTTTAATTCTCTTACAAACAACAAAGAGAAGAATAACTATATTTTGCAGGAAACATGGAAGATGCTGAGATGTATGCAGAAGAAGAATGTCACCCAGAAAATACTTTAAATCATGAAGAGCAAAACTTAAGGGATGAGGAAATTTGGGTAGACTAATACGACAGTCAAGATAATAAATCTGAACTACAAAGAATTGTTAAAGAGTTAATGTCTGAATTAAGAAAAGTTACTAGAAGATAATGAACGAATTCTAAAGGCTCATGAATAATTAAATGTTATTCGGTTATTTAAGATACATAACGATGAAAAGTAAAAAAATAAGGAATATGAACATGACTTGCCAAAAACTGCAACTTACAAACGTAAGGGCAGGAAGCTGGAATTTTCCAGCCATAAACCTGAAACTTCTAGTGAATAGTTAGTAAACATCATAGAAAACAACACGAGTCAAGTGAAAGCAGTGATGATAACAAAAGGAAAAAGAAATACAGACCATATGAGGAAATCTCTGGGGAGTTTAAGAAAAAAGAACCACCAATGTTTAATGGGGAAATTGAGAAGGTTGAAGAGGCGGAAGGATGGATGTCTGGAATGAAAAAAGTATTTCCAAATATACAACTACTCTAATGAATTAAAGGCTAAAATGACCATCTATAATCTGAGTGGAAAGGAATATATATGGTGGCAATATATAAATAAGGTTAAGGAGATAAAATAAATATATGTAACTTGGAAAACATTTAAGAAGTTTTTTAAAAGAAAGTATTTATCAGAACAATATTATGAAGATAAGGCCAAAGAATTTTATGAACTAAGGCTAGGAGCCATAACTATGAAGGAACTCTGCAACAAGTTTCTAATCCTACTTCGTTATGTTATTTACATAATTGATGAAAAACCTAAAATACGACGGTTTCTCAGTTGTTTTCCTATCATGTTCAAAGAACAGATTGAGTATGACAATACAAAGAAGCTAGAGGAGACGATGAGAAAGGAAAACTCTCTTTACGACCAAAACAAAAATAAAAGGGAAAATGTGCCATCTTGGAAGAATAAAAGGCCAAATAATTTTGATCCAAGAAAGAAGCAGAATAAGTCCCACAAAAACACAGGAAATAACTATAGAGGGTATCAAGGTAATAACTAAAAAAGCTTTAAACCACAAAATTCTATAGTAAAAGCACCTTCTATTGTTCTTAACAAGAACCCAACACAAAAAAACTATTAAAATGTTGGGCGTGTGGAGGGCCACATTACTTTAAAGACTTCCCAGTAAGAAAAAATAGTTTTAATGTTCATTCCATCCAAGGAGTAGTTAGAGTTGGGGGCATGGCAAGGAACATACCATAATTTGCGCTGCATTCGAAAAACGACAAGCAGATCGTCATACTTCTGTGGTTGAAATCGAAGGTATGATAAACACTCAACCTATCTCTATTATAATTGATCCAGGTGTAAGCATGAGTTACATATCTCCTAGAATAGTCGAATTATGCAATTTAGTACCAGAAAAATTTGACAAGTCACGGCTAGTACAGTTAGCCACTAGTACAAAAAGGAAAGTTACTAGCCTTGTTAAGAATTGTAAATTGTTGATGAATGATTTCATTTCACATGTTAAATTAAACATTCTGCCTTTAGGTTCCTATGATTTTTTAACAAGAATGGATTGGCTAGAAGAACATAAAGTAGTGTTAATCTGTTTCGACAAAACCTTTACATGTACTGACGAAAATGGAAACAATATAAAAGTAAAAGGTATCCCTACGAAGGCTACAATCAAATAAATATATGTGTTACAAATGAAAAGATCAGTAAGAAAAGGATGTAAATTTTTTGCTGTCTATATAATGAATGATAATGAAAACAACAATAAACTGAAACTAGAAGACATACCAGTCTCGAAGGAGTTTGAATACATCTTTCCAGAAGAAGTCCTCAAACTTACTCTGAAAAGAGACATTGACTTCATGATCGATATGATACCTGGAGCGGTACTAGCATAGAAATATCAGTAGAGAACGAATATAATAGAACTTACAGAGCTTAAATCACAACTAAAATAACTAATTATTAAAAAGTACATTTGACCTAGTGTATCTCCCTGGGGAGCACCGATATTGTTTGTGAAAAAGAAGGACGAAACTTTAATATTATGTATAGATTGCCGATAGTTAAATAAAATGACCATTAAGAATCGATACCCACTACCCTGGATAGATGATCTATTCTATCAATTCCGTAGAAAAACTATCTTTTCAAATAAGACTTAAGGTCTGGTTATCATCAAGTACAAATAAAAGATTAGGATATCTTTAAAACGACATTCAGGACTCGTTATGGTCACTATGAGTTTGTCGTAATGCCTTTTTGGTTGACGAACGGACATGCTGCATTCATGTGTTTAATAACAACATCCTAAGTAACTACCTAGATAAGTTTGTGATTATCTTCATTGATGATATACTAATCTACTCTAACAATGAACAAGAACATAAGGAACATTTAAGGATAATTCTGCAAGTCCTAAGAGAACAACAACTTTACACAAAATTTAGTAAATGTGATTTTTTTAAAGATATGATTCAATACCTTGGACACGTAGTGTCCAAGGATGGAATCTTTGTCAATCCCAACAAAATAAAGGCCATCACTGAATGGTCGATTTCTAAAAAGGTAACCGGCATCATATCATTTATGGGTATTACCGGATACTACCGGAAGTTCATTGAAGGATTTCTAATATTGCCTACCCCATAAATTCATTATAGAAGAAGGGAAAAAAGTTTGAATGGACTAAAAAATGCATGGAAATATTTAACAAACTACAACATCTTTAACTACCGCCCCGATCCTAAATATTGATGATCCATTCAAGGATTTTGTTGTATGTACCGATGCTTGCAAGGAAGGGCTAGGTGGAGTGTTGTTACAAGAAAAATATGTTGTGGCATATGAACCCATGAAATTAAAAGAACACGAGAAAACCTATGCGACACACGATTTAGAACTTGCGGCCATAATTCACACCTTAAAAATGTGGCGACATTACCTAATTCGGAGGAAATTTCTAATTATGTCTGATAACATAGGCCTTAAATATTTATTTGATCAACAAAATTTGAATGCAAGACAGGAAAGATGGCTGTCCTTTTTAAACGAATATGATTTGGAAATCAAACATATAAAGGGAAAAAAAAATAAAGTGGCAGACATGTTGATGTAATTGTAACTTCGGAATGTATTCACTTGTATTTCTTATCTATTGTAACCCGATGTTTATTCTGGGATGTATTGTAATGTATTTGAGTCATGTCATACCCCGATGTTATTCTGGGAAGTTTCTATAATGAGAAATTCATGTCAAGTCATTGTGGGTAACCCTCTTATTGGTCAAGGGTTAAAGTCCCCGCTGTTGTGGGGCCCTTGGGTTATTAGACTATCCTAGTGAAGTCGGCCCTAGGTAAGTCATTGTAAGTCGGGGCAATAGTCCCCACCATTGTATTACCCTCCTATTGGTCAGAGGAGGTAAAGTCCCCACAAGTGGTGGGGCACTAGGGTTATTAGACACTCCTAGAGATGTCAGCTCTAGTAAGTAATTGTTAAGCAAGGCTGACATGTTGGAGTGCACTTCAAATGAACAGAAGAATATAAATAGAGAGTGAGAGCCTCTCTATTTATCACTTACAACACATCACTCACTCACTCAAGTGTGGCACATTAGTGAGGAAGGAAATACACTGGGACTAGATAAGAAGAAGACTACTGCTGTCGAGAGTGCATCTTACTGTTTTGAGCTTTTACTGTTTTGGTGTTGATTCTATCTCTGAGGAAGTTGCGGGGTTTTGTCCTTTATGGTTTCCCCGAGGAAAACTCTTTGTGTCTCTTGTCTCTTGTGATGTGCTTATGTTTTATTGCTGTGCTTGTTATTCTTTCAGTGAAAATATCCTAAGATCATAATGCCAGCTTATATGATGAAAAACTAACAAGACACTCCTAGTCATCATGCAAATTTACTATTTGCAAGTAGCAACTATGAATCTGATTTGGAAAAACGGATTCTAAGTGCTGAAAATTTTGATAGGGAATATCATATTTTAAAAGAAAAGACTGCTAAAAATGAATAAAACCAAGTCAAAATAGATTTCATCCTAAATACACAAGGACTATTCCTACATAAAAATAGGTTATACATACCAAACATAATGGAAATTAAAATTACAGTTATGAATGAGCTCCATAAACAATCGTATTTAGGGCATCTTGGATACCAGAAAATGATCATATGATTAGAAAGGATTTGTTTTGTCCAAACATGAAGAAAGAAGTGGTAGAATACTTAGCTTTCTATTTTGAATGTCAGCAAGTTAAGGTAGAACATCAACATCAAACAAGATTGTTGCAGCCACTACCCATTCCTGAATGAAAGTGGGAAACAATTAGTATGGATTTTATTAAAAGCCTACCGAAGAATTTTTGACAGCATGATTCCATCATGGTCGTAGTCGATAAATTAAGTAAGGCTGCTCATTTTATTCATGTTAAATCTACCTATAAAGCTGTTAGCATTGCAGATATTTACATGAAATATATATTCAAGCTACACGTGTACCGAAATTAATAGTCTCAGATCGAGACGCAAAATTTACAGGCAACTTCTGGAAAGCTTTGTTCAAAGGTTTAAGAACAGAGTTAAATTTCAGTACTGCATATCATCCACAAACGGATGGGAAAACTGAAAGGGTAAATCAAGTCTTAGAGGAGTTTCTAACGATGTATGGCATGGATAAACCGGGTAAGTGGGAAGACTACCTACACTTAGTAGAGTTTGCATATAATAATAATTTTCAAGTTTTTGCAGGTATGAGTCCTTTTGAAATATTATATAGACGTAAGTGTAATACTCCAATCTCATGGAACAAACCAGTTAATAGATTAATGTTAGGACCTGATTTATTAAAATATATGGAACTAACTGTGAAACATCTACATCAAAACTTGAAGGCTTCCCAAGGCAAGAAGAAAATGTATGTTGATTTAAAAATAACTCCAAGAGAGTTCTAGGTGGCTGAACATGTGTATATAAAAGTAAAATCCAAAAAAAGTTTCTTAAGACAGAGAAAGTATTCAAAATTTTCACCCATGTATTGCGGGCCATTGAAATTTTTTCTAAAGTAGGGCTGGTTGCGTACAGTTAGCCATACCACCCAATATTAAAGTGCATAATTTGTTTCACGTTTCTATTTTAAAAAGAAATATTCATGATGTTTCTCATGTGATTGATTGGAATGTAATCCAGGTGGAACCCATAGGAGAGTTCTAAGTGGGGCCAAAGTGAATCCTCGATAAAAGGGAACTTTTACTTCGGTACCATACCATCAAACAAGTCAAGGTGCAATGGAAGCACCTTAGTCTAGAAGAAGCTACTCAGGAGATGGAAAGTAATATGTGGGAGGCATATCCAGACTTATTCCAAGAGGATGAAATGGAAGAATAAAACAAATTGATAACACCGAGGACAACATTATCCTTTAAGGGAGGTGTATGTAATACCCCCTCAATTAATACTTTATTATTAATTCTGCTGGAAAAATACTTTGAATAAAATATGTTAGATGGGGACAAAAGTGGATATAGTTGTTAAAGAGTGTTTGCTGACCCATAAGAGGAAAATACATGTGGAAGAATCCATTGAGTGAGAACTCAAGATGCGAGAGGTATCATCCCCAAGAATTAGGTCACAACTCCTAGTTGAGTGCTAAAGAGAAGGAGGCTCATAAATGACCAAGTCCTAGGAAAAATACTATATATTAGTATGTCCATGAGTAGTAGGAGGCTAGCATTGGACAAGGATTAAAATATGTGAATACAAGAGATGGCACATTAAAGGATTTTTCTCTTGTAGTTTAGGGAATAGGCTTGGGGTTCTTGATCAAGTAACTTTGTTGTTCTGGGAATTGGTTAGGAGGAACAACTTCTCCACTTTTGTTTTCCCAACGTTGGTACCAGGTTCATAATTTATGTTTAAATGTTTGCAGAATGTCTTTTAAATTCTATATCTGAAGAAGATTAATGTAGAACCTAGTCTGTATCAGTTAACCTAATGTTGCTATGATGAATTTTTAGAATTATGATTCCTATCGAAATTTGATTTCTCCACATAATGGATTTGAAATCGTATATTTCTAAATTGTATCATGTTTTCCTACATTTAACCGTATATTTCCTGTTGTATTGATTTTTCCTAAATATTTCCTTAGTCTGTATTTACAAAATTAAATTTTGATTGAATCTCTAATCCTTGTTCATAGTATAGATCTGTATTATTAAATATATATATGTGAATGGATCCCACTTAAATAATATTAACATTATACAACTCCTAGGATCTAAATTAAATTAGTCGAACCAAACAAGCTTTACATAACTAAGCTTGAAAATACAATTTTGTTATCATTTGTTTACATATACTTAAATAATCAAATTAACTCCTAAATAGATCCCTTAATCCACTTAGAAATATTACAAAGGTTGTGGAATCGAATCTCTTTAAGGTAATTGTTATAGCTGATTTTACCACACCTGGTGGATCACGCATTTATGGCCTTCCCTATCCCTCTGCAAACTCTTTGGACCCCATGGACCATTTTTGTACCTTTGATGTTTCCAAGATCATCCCTAAAAACATGCATTATTTTCCATGCATGACTTTTAAACCTATTCTCGTGTATATACGTGGATATGATCCTCAAACCCGTGTACATTGGGATGTGTGCAAAAGGACAAATAGTTTTGGAGTTTCCCTTGATGTGGATCCGGGTCACTTGTGTCTTGGCCTTCCATATGCCTTGAGATTGCTCAGATTTGACCTTCCATTACCCCATTGAAGCACTATATAAGGAACCCTTTGGATACATTGAAAGGAGAGGAATTGAAGAGCAAGAAAACTATAGCCCATTGTTGCCGGAGCTTATACTTGAGTCTGCATCCCTTTGTCCCTTGGAGCACTTTGTGTTCTTCCCAAGCTTTCCTTTGCTTGTGATCTTTCTATCAAGAGATGGAAGATTGAAGTGGTGGAGGACTCCGTTTCTCCGGTTCGCAGACGTGCCAACAGAGGTTGTCACTATTGTAATCTCTGATTTATATTAATAGAAATATTTTTTCTTGTCCAATAATGTGTATGTAAATGAATATTGAATCCATGGATGCCTTTAAATTATTATATGTTATTGATTATATATTCTAGAGTAGGTCTAACACCATTCTATAGCATGCTTGTCTTATTTGCTGATTGTTGAGAGAGAAAATTGCTAAGACAGGCGAGATTGGAAAAGCTCAACAGGGATCTACATCAACCATCTGGAATAAGGTATGTTTAGAGATCCTTTAGTGTTAGATGTTTTATTTCTCTTGCATATGGGAAGGGATTGATTTATGCAGTTACTCTGTCTGTTGTGGTTCCCCAAGCCATAGGAAGTTTTCTCTGTAACAAAATTGGCGACTCTGTTGGGGATTTCCTAGTCATTTCCTTTGGGGGTTTTTATCGGCATTCAATGTTCTTGAATTGCTCTGATTTCTTTGTTCCTAAGTTGGGTCTGGGGACATGTTTTCCTAGTAGTGTCTGATAGGAGTAAATTTTGTCTCAGCTTATCTATTTACCTGCTTTTTTATCTCTTTTTCTTCCTGTACGTGAGTTTTGTCTTCACAGTCACATGTACACGCAATTTTTCTTGGAATAGCTGCATACATACGTGGATTTTCTGCACACATACGCGTATGCCCTAAGATTTTCCTTTTTGGGGAAGATTAAGTGTTGCTGGGTGAGTTTGGATGATTGCTGAGTCTTATTGGATGCTTCTGGAGTATGTATACACCTATGTTTCTAACCAGAGACGCTTTTCAGTTTGAAATTTTTGAAAATGTTCTTGTCATTCCATTTTCTATTTTTTGTTTTGGGATTAGTGCATTAGGTCTCTTTTACCTTAGTGCTTTGCTTGGGTGTTTTCTGGTAGTGCTTGCAGAGTCTAGGGGTTGTAGAGTCATATTTTTGCTTTATTATCTCATTTTAATTCAAAAAATACAAAAACATTTTCTTTTTGCATCATTATGCATTGTTGCATTTTGCATTTGCACGGTACTTGCACTCGGTTTGCTTGGACCGTATTAGTCAGATTTTCATATAGGAATGATTGCATAGTCATTTGAAGGAAAATTTTGCACTTCACGTAGTAGCATACCCCATTTTTCATTTGACATAGTGCATTTGCATTGATTGTTAGCTGTGCATTTTACTTCTTGTTGCGTCATAACATCACTAGTTGCACGACCATTTTCCCTTTTGAGTAATAAGCCAATTAAAATCAACGCATAATAAAATGAATTACACTCTTTTCTTTTATATGGTGCACCAACAATATTAGGTTTTAGGGTCTTGGAATAGTTCATTGTGAGTAAATTCTCCAAGACCAATAAACGAAACATTTATGTGTCTCTCTAGGTGAGAGTGTGAAATTCCTTTATATAATTAGTGTTTCTCAGGATCCTTACAAGGGAGTTAAGCATGAGGAAGTGTGAGTGGTTATTGATTGGGATGACCCCTAGTCATAACTGAGTAGCACCGAAGATATTTCCAGGATTGTATTCGTATCTAGGGGCTCTTTTGAGAGTTTTGGGCTTTGCTACCCTGCCCATACGGTCAATCCCACCTGCGACTGTTCGCCTGAGCATTGATTATATTGAGGTGACCATAGTTTCCTTACGTAGGTTATCGAGGGGGTACTTCGCAGAGGTTATTCTACAGGTGTCCTAGCTAGGTAGGGGTTGGACATCACAGTCGTTATATGCGTTGAAGCTGAGGGCCACTATAATTGGTTACGAACCTCTGCTTGTTGTGTATGGGAGTCTCAAGCCTCTCCTAGGCGAGAAATACTTGCTTCATTTAGGAGCTCACATATCCTACCCTTTTTGGCTTGTGATTTGGCTTTACATTTTATAGGTGTATTCTCTGTGCATGCTAGTTTTCCTAGGGTTTCCATAATTAGATTGAGTCTTTTTCACATTTTGAGTCAGTGTGAACTCGAGTATGACACTGTTCCATTCTCGACATTTAGCAGGACTTCTGCCTTCCATGTCTCCTCCTCCTTTGGGAGAGAGAAACAGACAGTCCAGGCAGACTACTTGTCACTTTGATTCACACACGATGGGAGATCACAAGGATGAGATTCCTGAGATGTCTTCCCCACCTCACGAGTTTGGGGATGCATATTCTACTTCTATATATGACCCTTCACTGAAAATACCTTCATATTCTGGTTATGATCCCTCATTCACAAGTCATCGATATTGGTTACCAGGCGATGAGATTCATTATGTACCCACAAGCACTAGTCATGTTCATTATGGCATATCTGATATCCCTGCACCCAATCCGGCACATCATGCCGAGTCAGAAGTTAAGCATAGAACTGCACCTAGGGACACTCTTATTCCTTTCCATGCGGAAATAATTGGGAGCACTAGTGCACCTTCCATCTCAGTTGTGGAAGCTACCTCACATGTCCGTCCTAGACCTAGTGTTGGTAGTCATATGTGGATACCAGAACTGAGACGAGTGACCATAGT
Source organism: Pseudotsuga menziesii (assembly GCA_001517045.1). NCBI lineage: Eukaryota > Viridiplantae > Streptophyta > Pinopsida > Pinales > Pinaceae > Pseudotsuga > Pseudotsuga menziesii. Next base: position 22,315 of record LPNX010997637.1, on the reverse strand, counting down.
GAACACCACTTACATCCCTTTGCATGTCCCTTCATCCTCAAACCCTACTCCTTTGAATGCATTTTTGACAACCATTCCTCCCCCTCATTCATGTTGTCCTTCAGGCCAGAATATCGCTACTAGCCATGTTCATACTGCGACTGCTCGCACGGTAGTATCTTAGATTCAAGTACCTCCCATTGCTTCAGGAGGTCATATTCTTGTTTTGGGATCATCTAATGGTCCATCGCAAGGAGTTCCCCATATCCCTAATGATGGAGATTATCATGGGACACCTTATGGAGCTTCTCATGGATAGTCTTATGGACCGCAGTATGGACAGAACTATCAACCCTATGGGTATGGGTATCAACAACTTGCTTACTCTTCCAATTATGGATTTGTAGCACCACATATTCAAGGTACACCACATCATAATGCTTCCATGTAGCCCCACATGTGTCAAATGGGAGGAGGATATTATGACTAAGGCCATGGTATTTACAACAATCAGCCTTACATGAACCAGAACTATCAAGGAGCATGGCATATACCAGCTCAACCTAGGCTCTCTTTCCTCACAACATTGAACTTACCTGACTTATCAAGACTTATGAATGATCCAATATCTCATGACCTCGCTTGGTCGACTGTCCCTAACAAGTTTCCTTCGGACATTCCCAAGTTCGAGGGCAAAGATGGAGAAGATCCTAGTGAACATGTCACTACTTTTCACCTTTGGTGCTCTTCTAATTGCTTACATGATGACTCAGTCTGTTTAATGCTATTTCAATGCACCCTCACCGGGCCTGCAGCGAAATGGTACATAGAGTTACCAAGGGGGGCATTCATTTTATTCGATGACCTTGCCATGAATTTCCTCAATCACTTTTAGCTACTCGTGCATTACGACATTGGTACAGAACTCTTGTCGACATTTTAACAAGACAAAGCCACACATATCTCAGATCATATTCAAGAGTGGCGTAGACAGAAGCGGTTGATTAAATCCTTTATACCACCAGAATTTCTCCTTGAACGGTTCTTCAAGTCGTTGTTACCTTACATCGCCAAGGATGTTTCTACATCTGGAGTCCAAAACGAGGAACAAGCAATATTTAGGGCACAAGAGTTGGATTTGATCTACAATCAATATGGACTTTTGTATGACATTATACCTAACGCTTCACGATCTAGTTTCGATCCCAAGATCAATCCTGTACCACATGCCAATGGCACTGTGGGTTGCACAAGTGCCAAACCTACGGATTTGGTTGTGAAACAAATGATCCAATTGTCTATTAATCAATCTACCTCAAGACAAGCCATGGCTTCATATCAACCCACCCAAACGATGAGTGCACTTTCTGTGCAATCATCAGACTAGAAGGGCAACCAGCAGCCCGAAAGGAATAAGAAAAAGGGTAAAAATAATCGTAAGGGTGGGACCAAGAATGAAAATGCTAATTTTAATGACAAGAACACTCGTAATGCCGGGGGAGACAAGTAGTCTAAACATAAGGTAAAGTTTCCTTGCAAATTATGTAAGTATGACCACCTCACTCACTTATGCCCTCATATGGAAGATGCCTCGAGATTCATAGCATAGGGCCCAACTGTGCTAACCAATCCTTTACCTCATAATCAAATTATGAATTTCAGGACCAATGATCTCCATTGTGCATTAGGTGGAGATCAAAATCCGTTAGAATCCAATACTGGTCATGGTTGCATCAACATGGTACATGCTACTAAGGTTGTGACTTGTGCGAAGGATTATGGTTCGTCAGAAACAGACCTTGGAAAAGAACCCGCTCCACCTGAGAGCTCTTTGCATATCGAAAACCCTATGGATAAACCTAAAGTTACACCTTGCATTCCTAAGGGAGTCCTAAAGTAGTCGGGGCACAATCCTAATGCCCGAGCCGCCCAGAACTATTCCGTTGTCAAGGATTTGGGCCAAACTCCTTGTACAATGTCTACGCCTGAAGTACTTCAGAGTTGTTCTCCGCAAAGGAAAGCTTTGCTTTATACTCTTGGGGTTAATGATGATAACTCTTCTTTTTTTATCAAATTCAAAACCATGGTACTACAACCTCACTTTCCTTACTAAGTTTCTCCTTTGATTCATGTAGAGTGTCTTAATATGACCGTCAAATGCACTGTGATTGATGAAGGTGTTGTTTCTTTTGTGTTGTCTTTGTCATGTTGGAAGGGTTTGGGTTCTCCCGAGTTGTCTCAATCCACTACTATGTTGACTGCCTTTGATGGTAGATCATTTCAGCCGCATGGGATTCTTCCTTCTCTTAAGGTCCAATTGGCAGGGAAGACCATCGCGATCGAGGTCGAGGTGGTTGATGCATCACTTGACTACAATATTTTGCTAGGCCGGAATTAGATGTATAGTATGCAAGTCATATCCTCTTCTCTAGTTCAAGTAGTATACTTTCCATTTAATGGGAAGATCGTTATGATTGATCAAACATCATTCTGTAATATGAGTGTTAGTGCATCATCGGGAGCTTCTATCCTGATTATCGATCATTCTCAGTCGAAAACTAGGAGTGTGGGTGTGGGTATGTTTCCATCTCTAAAAGGGACCTTTAGTTGTCCTATTCCCGTTCTTATGATCGGATCTAGTTTTGGTGGGGATTCACCTTCATTGAATTCGGTGTATTTTTGCACTACCCATATGGAAGATCCTTGGATTCTTCCTTCACCGAGTCCTTCGAATGGACCTGTCGAAATGGATGTGTCGTTTCCTGCAACGATGATAGCATATCAAGCGAATCTTGATTGTGTTGCAGCGCCTAGTCCTTCCTCTTCACAGACAAAGGAGGAGGACCCGTATGTGGTGCATGCATGGGCAGTTGAGTCCCCTCACACACATGATTGCCTTGATGATTTTTTTCCATCAGATGAAGCCATTATTGAGGCCATGTCTGGGGTTGAACCACCTTGGGAAGAGTTACATCATCGATCATATTTTCTTCCTGAACTCAACCGTATGGAGCGTGATGACTTTAGGGACATTCTTAGTGAGAAGATTGGTAGTCCCGTGGTTGCACTGAGCTCTCCTGGTTAGATGGCTGATAGGAACATGGTGAATTTATCACCTACTATTCCTATCAATATTTCTCACGATCCTAGAAAAGTTGAGAACGTCTACATTGGGGCGGATTGTTCCCCTGATGAGGTCAAAGAGTATACCAAGGTATTTAAATAGTTTTGTGACATCTTTTCTTGGTAATACGAGGAAATGCCAAGTATCGACACTCATATTGTCGAACATGATATTAAGACCTATCCAAATGCGAAGCCCATTCGACAATGTTTGCATGTGTTGAATCCTAGAAAAGCACCCGCTATTAAGGCTGAGATAGAGAAGCTATTAAAAGCCGGTTTTATCTATCCCATTCCCTTGATAGAGTGGGATTCAAATCTCATTCTAGTTGATAAGAAGCAAGGAGCGATCCGTATATGCACTGATTTCTATAATTTAAATCGTGCTTGTCCTAAGGATAATTTTCCCATGCCATTTATTGATCAGATTTTGGATGAGTGTGAGGGAAGCGAGGTATTCTCCTTCATGGACGGTTTTTCTGGATATAATCAGATTCAGATCAAACCTGAGGATCAACATAAAACTGTATTTCTTTGTCCTTGGGGTATCTTTGCATATCGAAAGATGCCTTTTGGCCTTAAAAACGTCGGAGCTACATTTCAGCGGGCTATGACCTTAATTTTTCATGATCTCAAAACAATTATCGAAGTGTGTTTGGATGATCTTGCTACTCATTCTCATCTGAGAGTGCGTCATCCATACTATTTGAGATTAGTATTCGAAATATGCCACCATTAATAGATTAGGTTAAATCCTCATAAGTGCATCTTTTGCGTGACTATTGGTCACTTGCTAGGGTTCATTGTATCCAAAGAGGGTATAAGATTCGACCCCTTAAAGGTTAAGGCAATACTTCAATTGTCTCGCCTGCGTAATATTAGACATCTTCAGTGTTTGCAAGGCATGGAAAATTTCTTGCAGAGATTCATGGTTAATTTTTCCAATTTGACTAGAGGCTTTATGCGTCTTTTGAAGAAGGACACTACTTTTTGCTGGGATGAGCGAGCCCAGGAGTCCTTTGAGGCTCTTAAGTGAGCCTTAGCATTAGCCCCTGTGCTTAGTCCACCTAACTATAGCCATGATTTTTTAATTTATGTGGCCACGTCCATGGAGACGGTTGGTATGGTTTTGGTTTAGGAGGATGAGGAGCTCCACGAGCATGTCATATATTATTTGAGCCGAAACCTTATTGATGTGGAAATCCATTATTATCATGTGGAGAAACTTGTCTTGGCCACCGTTCATGGGGTTCAAATATTGAGACATTACATTCTCCTTCGCCAGACCTTGGTGGTAGCTCATGTCAATCCATTTCAGTTCGTCCTCACTACAAGGATGATCGGGAGGGAATACAATAAGTGGATTGTTATTTTGCAAGAATTCGATCGCAAAATCATTTTGGTGAAATTGAAGAAATCATTAATCTTTGCGAAGCTCATTTCTGATTTTCCAAGTGTGGAGGAGGAGGAAGTTTATGAGGATATGTTTGTCGATGAGCATATTTTTCTTATCTCGACTTTGGACCCATGGTATGGGGATATCATTGTATATTTGAAAACATTGAAGGTCCCTAATCACCTTTTAGTAGATGAATGATGATGATTACGTCATGTAGCAAAGAATTACCTAATAGTGGATAACACTTTGTACCGTCGTGGGGTAGATTCCATTTTGCGTCATTGTTTAACCCATGAGGAGGCTGAGGTTGTGCTGAAGGATTGCCACGGAGGGGCGTGTGGTGGTCATTTATCTGGGCTTTCTACAGCCCAAAAAATATTGAGAGTGGGATATTTTTGGCCATCCATCTTCAAAGATTGTGTCAATCTAGTCAAGAAGTGTCACCCTTGCCAGGTGTTTGCATGCAATATGCGCTTGCATCCTACCTCGTTACATTCTATTATCACCGTCAGTCCCTTCACCAAGTGGGGGCTTGACTTCATGAATTTCAAGCCAGCTTTGGCTGGGGGCATCATCATATTATAGTGGCTGTCGATTATTTCATGAAATGGGCAGAGGCCATGCCCACGAATAAATCCGATGGTGAGACAGCCACGCATTTCATTTTCAACCAAATTATTACTCGGTTCGGCATTGCAAAAGAGCTTGTCACTGACCATGGTAGGCACTTTCAGAATAAAATGATGGAAGAGTTGGCTTCGAAGTTAGGGTATAAGTAGGAGCACTCCTCTTCTTATTACCCTCAAGTGAATGGACAGGTTGAAGCAGTGACTAAATCACTTAAGTCCATTCTCCAACGAACCATCGTGCAAAGCAAGATGAATTGGCATATCATGTTATATCCTTCTTTGTGGGCCTATAGAACCGCGATTAAGACTACCACCAATTTCTCTCCATATCAGCTCATACATGGGGCGGAGTCTGTTTTGCTGGTTGAATGCGAAATCGCTTCATTGAAGCTAGCTATAGAGCTTTTACCAGACACTTCCGCATTGGAGGAACATTTGGTCCACTTAGAGCAGCTTGATGAGCAACGCTGGGATGCCTTAGTGGCTCTAGAAGTAAATAAGTGTCACGTTAAGGTCCAATATGATAAGTCTGTTCATTTGAGGAAGTTTAGTGAAGGTGATTTGGTCCTTTTGTGGGATCAAGCTAAAGAACCCTCGGGGGCAGGGAAGTTTAATCCCATGTGGCATGGTCCTTACATAGTCAAACGTGTGTCAGAGAAGGGCGCCTATGAGCTGGTGGATTATGAAGGGACAGCCTTGGTGGATCCTAGAAATGGGCTCTATCTTAAAAAATACTATACATGATCTTCATCTAGGGATGATTGTTGTATATTATTGTATAGTTTTTTGCATAGTTAGGTTTTCTTATGGTGATCGGTTTTGTTGATTAGCTTTCATTTCTTATGGAAAATGTCTATGGAGTCTTCCGCTTACATAGGATTCATTGATGGTGCTAGCCATCACACTCAAATCTTAGCTTCAACTGCTTGGGTGATTTATATTCCTATGGGTTAGGTATTGTCTTCAGGAGGCGTATGCTTACGACCTTCTTCGAACAATGTTGCTAAATATAGTGTCGTTATCGAATTATTATGGGATGCCATTTCACATGGTGTTCTCTCTCTATTGAGGTACATCTTGATTCACAGTTAGTGGTTTCACAGCTTAATGGCTTGTATCGTATTAGGGATCTGACATTATTACGAAGATTCTTACGTGTGAGATTGCTAGAACAACAATTTGAGAACATAACATACATACATGTTTCAAGAATTTTTAATCAAGTTGTTGACTCGTATGCTAACTATGTTGTTTCATAGACCATAAGCATATCACAAACATATATTTTTACACACATGTAAATAAATAATATATAATACATAAGTGTCATAATACAAAATTGGGCCTTTCAAGCGACCAAAATATAATACATGGTAGTAGAAAATGAAATACTCTCAGGTATCTAAACCTGAGGAGGAGGAGGAGGGGTGTTTTGATCGTGGTAGCACACCATGGATCTAGCTAGCCGTCGAAATAATCGAACCCATTCTCATGGTACACCAACCACCTGGCGCTGCATGGCCTTAGGTAAGTCCTCGACTTGCGCCATGGGTACCCTATGTGTCAAGCATACAAAGTTTGTGTGGATGCTTTGGAGCGTCTGCTCCGCATCCACACCCATGATGTCATCTCCTCTTCCCTTCCGTCTATGATAAACCATCAGGTCGTCGTGGTCCAACATCTGCATACACATGACAGCTTGTCACTATTTTTCGTCAAACCAAAACATGTTTTTGGAGTCAATATATCAAAAAACACAAAAAAGTTTTATAATTCAAAAAACATTAAAAGAGGGTTTGGGATTCATTACCTATATCTCCATATTCCGCTCTTGGTGGTAGGGGCATGTTTAGATCTCCCCAAAAATCTATCCCTGCATAGGGGTAGTCATCAATGGCAATAATATACCGCCACCACCATGGAAAAAAGTCCACTGGGTAGGGGTTAGCCACCCTACCTCCACCCAATCTGCACATAACATTTTCCCAATGTCGTTGGGTGATATCTCAAACTCCTTGTGGAGGAATATCCACTGTAGGGAGTCTCATGTGTGTATATTGAGGAAAGCCCTGTGCAGTTTGAAACAGGAACCCAAGACATGGTAGGGCAGAATTGACAGCTTTCTATCTAGTTTGAGCTTTACCAAGAGTAAAGCAGATTCCAACCTTTACTACAAGGTTGAAGATGACAACCTAGTGATGCTCCTACTATATGTAGATGATCTGTTTGTAACAGGTATGGATGGGTTGATTGCTGATATGAAGAGAAAGCTTGCTACTGAGTTTGAAATGAAGGACTTGGGTATGATGCATTATTTTCTAGGCATGGAGGTGTGGCAGAATGCGGAAGGAATCTCCCTCAAACAAGGGAAGTATGAATTAGAGATCCTGAAGAGGTTTGGGATGATGGACTGCAAGGCTATGACCACACCTATGGCATTGAACCTAAAGCTATTGAGTGATGCTTCATCAAAAGCGGTTGATGCTATGATGTATCGTTAGATGATTTGGTCCTTGATGTACCTGAAGAACACAAGACCAGATATTTGCTTTGCTGTGAACACCTTGAGCTAATTCCTAACAGATCCAAGACATGTTCACTTGATTGTTGTAAATCATATTCTGAGGTACATGAGGGGTACAATTGATTATAGGCTCAAGTATGAGGTGAATTAGAATATTAACCTGGAGGGTTATGGTGATTCAGGCAGGCGGTGCCATCGATAGGAAGAGCACTTCAGGGTGTCTCTTTAGTATGGGATCAGGAGTGATCTCTTGGTTTAGTAGGAAGCAATCCTGTGTGGCACTGAGTACAGCTAAAGCAGAGTATGTCACAGCTTGTTTAGCTAGTTGTGAGGTAGTATGGTTGAGGAACCTACTGTCTGATTTATTTGATATCCAGATGGATACTATTTGTATACATTATGACAACCAGAGTTGTGTGAAGTTGTCAGAGAATCCAGTGTTCCATGACAAGTAGAAGCATATCAAGATCAAGTATCACTATATCAAGGGATATGGTGTAGAGGGGAGTAGTGAAGCTCCAATATGTTGCAACAGACGAACAGATAGCTGATGTGTTGACAAAGCCATTTGTTAGGGTGAAGTTTGAGTACTTCAAGGAGAAGCTTGGTGTTATCCAAATCGAGGTTCCCTCCAAGGGGAAATGATGTGACCAAGAGACATTCTGACATGGTGAGAGGATTGGTTCCTTCCATGGTCAAATGTAAGGGATTAGTGATTCTGTCATGGTGAGAGGATTGGTTCCTTCCATGTCAGATGTGAGTGCTGAGGCATTCTGATGTGACTGTAGGATTGGTTCCTACATGATCAGATATAAGCACTGAATTCCATTCTTGGAATGGAGGCACCTGGTCAGTTACCAGGAAAGCTCAATATGGGACTGAGGGCCATTTTGATGTGACTGTAGGATTGGTTCCTACAAGATCAGATGTGAGTGCACGCCCTTCTGACATTGGTTTTCAGATGTAAGTGCAGATCCCTTTTGGCATGAAGGATTGGTTCCTTGCATGGTTGAATATAAGTGTTGAGCCTTTTTGACATTGGTTGTTAGATGTAAGTGCATATCATTTCGGCATGGAGGATTAGTTTCTCGCATGGCCGAGTGTAAGTGTTGAGCCTTTCTGACATTGGTTGACAAATGTGAGTGCTGGGCCTTTCTGACAAGGTTGTGGGAGGTGTTCCCACATGGTCCGATGTGATTGTTGGGCATGCCTTTCTGATATGATTATAGGATTGGTTCCTACATGATCAGATGTAAGTGCTAGGTGGGCCATTCTTACTGAGGGGCAGATATAAGTGTTGGAAGAAGACCTACATGGAAGCTAGGCCTACAACCAACATGAAAAAGGGCTAGATCTATAGAACTTCCTGTGACAAGAAGAATCATGAGATAGCACCCATGATGATCCAGTGATGATGATCCAGCAGAGATGATTTAGATCGAGTAATGATCCGAATCGAGGGATGATCTAGATCTAGTGATGATGATCCATATCGAGTGATGATCCACATCCAGGTAAAGATGACTTGAAGATAAAGATGACTTGAAGATGAAGATGACTTGAAGATGAAGGTGACTTGAAGATAGAGATGACTTGAAGGTGAAGATGATGAGGACTCGATGATGATCTATATGATACAGAGAAGAAGACTTGTGCTGATAAATTGTGTCAAGAGAATACCTTCCTAGTTAAGAGGGAGTGTTGATGTAATTGTAACTTTGGAATGTACTCACTCGTATTTCTTATGTATTGTAACCTGATGTTTATTCCGGGATGTATTTGTAATGTACTTGAGTCATGTCATGCCCTGATGTTCCTATCGGGAAGTTCTATAATGTAAACAAGTCATGCCAAGTCAAGGTGGGTAACCCTCCTATTATCTAAGGGTTAAACTCCCCGCAGTTCCGAGGCACTAGGGTTATTAGACTCACCTAGTGAAGTCGGCCCTAGTTGGGTTTAGTCAAGTTGGGAATTAGTATAAATAGAGAGCTAACCTCTCTATTTATCACACACTCACTCACACCCAGTTTCAGTGCATAGCTGAGGAAGAGAAAGACACTGGGGCAAGGAAGAAAGAGGTTACTGCTGTCAGGAGATCATCTTACTTTTTTTGGGTTTCACTTTTGGTGTTGATTCTATCTCTAAGGAAGTTGCAGGGTTTTCTCCATTTATGGTTTCCCCAAGGAAAAACATTGTGTTCATTGTCTCTTGTGTTTGATTGATATTCTTGTTGTTCGCTCAGTTAAAGATCCTAATGTTATGCTAGCTTAATATTAAGAATATAACATTAACGGTATACATCAATGACTGGTAATCAGACGATGGACTACTATGTTCAACCTCAACACCTCTATTCACATAGTAGGACATGTACTCGTAGTGGATTGTGTAGAAGACCTTCCAGATTGGTGGCATTTCATATATGCTACCTCCTTGAACATGCCGGTGTTCATGAGATTTCAGCTCTCGTGACTTGATTCCAGTATATATCAGATATCTTCAGTCATTATGGAGATCTTGATCCATTGTATATCTTCAGCTTTCATGGAGATCATGATCCTTTGTATATCTTCATCATGGAGATTCTAATCTATCTATATTGTACATGGCAATGACCACACATGTCATATTTTGTATCATGCTTATTCATGGCCATCGTACTCTTATGTATCCAGGACTGATGTATGTACTTGCAGTCATGTGCAGAGTTTGATTATTGTATTATACTATTGGATGGCTGGTTCTTCCACCTGGTTCTTCATCACTCCACTTCTGGGATGGATTTATAATGTAATTCCGCCATCGTATCACCCCTCTGACCTCACAAATTAGGGGGCATCTGTTACAACTGATTTTACCACACCTGGTGGATCACACATTTATGGCCTTCCCTGTCCCTCTGTAGACTCTTTGGACCCCATGGATCATTTTTGTACCTTTGATGTTTCCAACATCATCCCTAAAAACATGCATTATTTTCCATACGTGACTTTTAAACCTATTCTCGCGTATATACGGGGATATGACCCTCAAACCTGCATACATCGGGATGTGTGCAAAAGGCCAAACAGTTTTGGAGTTTTCCTTGATGTGGATCCGAGTCACTTGTCTCTTGGCCTTCCATATTCCTTGAGATCACTTGGATTTGACCTTCCATTACCCCATTGAAGCACTATATAAGGAACCCTTTGGATACATTAAAAGGGGAGGAATTGAAGAGCAAGAAAACTATAGTCCACTATTGCCAAAGCTTATACTTGAGTTTTCATCCCTTTGTCCCTTGGAGCACTTTGTGTTCTTCCCAAGCTTGCCTTTTCTTGTGAGCTTGTTATCGAGAAATGGAGGATTGAAGTGGTGGAGGACCAGGTGGAGGACTCAGTTTCTCCGGTTCACAGACGCGCCGACAGAGGTTGTCACTATTGTAATCTCTGATTTATATTAATCGAAATATATTTTCCTATCCAATAATGTGTATTTAAAGGAATATTGAATCCATGGATTCCTTTAAATTCTTATATGTTATTGGTTATATATGCTAGAGTAGGTCTAACACCATTCTATAGCATGCTTGTCTTACTTGCTGATTGTTGAGAGAGCAAATTGCTAATACAAGCGAGATTGGAAAAGCTCAAAGGGGATCTACATCAACCATCTGGATAAAGGTATGTTTCGAGATCCTTTAGTGTTAGATGTTTTATTTCTCTTGCATATGGGAAGGGATTGATTTATGCAGTTACTCTGTCTGTTGTGGTACCCCAAGCCATAGGAATTTTTCTCCGTAATAGTAATTACTTAACAGTCATATGATAAAATAAATCATAGTTTTATAATAATACAACTATGAAATCATTGTTCGTTCTAGTTTCGGTGGAACCAAACATACGAATCAAAGATCTTATTTCATTAAACATACAAAAACAATGTGCAAGATAATAAGGAAAACAAATCAAATCTTTTATTGACTAATATGCTAGCTTTCACAACTACATTCACGGCATCAAAAGCTTAGTCACAAAATTGGTATCGCTATCATTGACAACCGAGTATTAGCACATAGAGATCTTAACTTCAATTAAGATACTAGAGACCCTATGGGTTGTATTCAAATAATGCATCAAGCATCATAATCTCTTAAAGGAAACTAATTAAATTACAATATGCTAATAAACAATGCTAAACCAAATGCAAATAGAATCACAGGTATAACCATCAAACTGTATTACAGATCACAATAATTAATTATTATGGATGTCAAATGGCCACCACCACATTACAAACGACGATTTATGTTTTAAACAGTTTTAGACCCTATGGGGTATAATAAATATTACAAATCATTACAAACATGTATAAGATGGACGTAAGCCCATTTATGGCTACCATTGATTTCCACAAAGTTTACATACATGATACAGATGTGATTAATTACCATACTTTTTATCAAACAAAAAAACATTCCATTTAATAACCACTATCGCATGACTGTAAGACCATCAACGATTCCAGCCGGTTGGTCAACACAAACAACATGTATTTATATATACAGGAAATACAAAACGATAATGGAATTTACATAGCTGAAGGCTGAGACTTCTCTCTTTAAAATCACACACACACATATATATTAAAGAGTGGGTTTAAGACCATCTCCGATGGCTTCCACAGCAAAATAAATCATTAACATTAAATAATATAAAACCCATCGAGGGAACTCAAACTCTGCCAGGGTAAAAACATAAACATTACATTACATTATAGTGCCATGATAATGGCTAAAGAGATGACACAAACCCAAGAAGGGTTTCATAAAACAAATTACGAATTTTAAAACCGAAAAAACTACTTATCTTTAATTTGATGAGGATACCCTTTGGAACCTCATGACCTCTGCATAGGATGACCTACAACCAAGACTTGGTTGGGTGAGCATGGGTCAGAACCTTTAAAGAAATTGAAAGAAAAAGAAAAAGAAAACGGATTTTAAACATGGATACCTTACCTGGGTGTTTGGAAATGTGAGCCTAGGACGAGGTGACCATGTTGCCTCCCTCTCTAATGCTTTCATACTACACATTTTTACAAGCCATAGTCAGTGTAATGGCTGGAATATTACAACAAAACGAAATGCACATGTTTTAAATCTTGGATAAACCCTTACCTTGGAATTTGGCAGCGAGAGACAAGGGTCAATCTCCCATTCCTTAGGCTAGGCTCATCCTAGTATAAAGATAAAATAATAAAGGACATCTAGAAATAAAGTACTCACCTATGTAGACATGGTTGAATTTTTCGAAAGGAGCTAGCCATTGTAATCATCAACAAAACCTGTCGTAACCAACATGACAAAGGTATTAAAAATAGCAGAAGTAAGAAATAGAAATATGCTAATCAATTATAGAAGTAATGCACGTAAATATTTTTTTTATTTATGATTTTTAGGTGTGTTACACGCTCTTTCCTTGGTATGGGCGAGTGATATTCAACACACCCCAACATCCCTCGTTGTCGCTTCCCTCCGGTCCACTTGAGCATTTGGCTTCCGAATGCTTCTTCAACGTGCAACTCTCCAACGTGTGTCCACACACTGGTCCCAATGTACCTTGCACTTGTTAAGGGTGAGTGTGGGCATTGATGATGGGAGATCACCCATTCATGGTACACGCACCCTGTTTGGTCATTCTGTTGATTTGGCAAGAACCTTCCTCATGTTTTTTCTTTGTCAACCAAACGTCACTTTTCCCACTTGCGTGCCCAAGTTAGCCTCTTGGGCAGGAGTGCTTACTTCTTTGGCATGAAGGTGGTGTGCCTAAGGGCACTAGGACCAATGGCTATAACATCCAGGACCTTCCTTGTTCTTCTTTTATCAAAATAGAAACTCTATGTTAAGATCGAATCCTCTTACTTCTCGGTGTGAGGAAAGGGTTTTCCTCTTCAAGATATTTTTCCACTCTGTCCTCCTCCTCTACTCTGCAATCTCTTCCAAAAGGGTATCCCAAATCCCATAGCTAAATACTCTTTCAAGAAAGAACCCTAACCACCTCCCTTCATATGATTCACAAGTTTATATATATATATCACTTATGCTTCAGTTTTTGTTTTTCCATGAATATTTTTTGTAACTACATAAGGTATAATACAGCAGGTGTCAAGTATTTTAAATATATTCTTATTATTATGAAATATTTAATGATATTTAATCTCTACCTTTGTAATGATAAATATATATTTATAATATATAAATCAACCCATTATTTATTCAATTCTTACTTTAAAATATATACATATATATATGTTTATGCTTTTTTTGAATTACAATATATTTGTAATAATTATTCATAATGACTATTCATTTATGAAATAAACATAATACTTCCCATCCTCTTATCTATTTTCAAGAACAATCTCTTTATGGTTTTTATATTATTAATATCCTTTCTTTTTATTACACAATCTTCCTCATCAAGGAATATTTGTCTCTTTTAACTTTCATACATAGACACCCTCATATATTATATTATATTATATCTATCTAGATAGCTATCTATCTAGTTAGTAAATGAGTAATGATACTTTGACATAATTATCATTCTAATAATAAGATTTAATTGTGTCCCTTATAAACTTGCATAGCCATAATTAATGGCTAACTTTATGTTAAAATATGAATGATAGGAATTCACGGTAATTAGCTAATCTAACTTACTCTTGGTCTCAATTTCGGATGACATTTAAAATTTGTAGACCAACAATTAAATACTTTAGATGACACCTGTAATCGATCGATTCATGACTTCTCAACCAATTGAATCTCCCCTTAGTGGATTCATCCCCCATTGTTTAGTTGGGTCAAGTCCTTTAGTCTCCCAAGTATACTAATTTAAGTTACAAATTAGTAAATTCGCAATCAATACTTATAGTATTTTATCCGTAAGGCCATAACCTTAATCTCCTGGCAAAGGTCTTGTACACTATACCTTTTTACTTATATTTTTGTTACAGAAAAATCCATGTAGTAGAGGAAATATTACAAAGTAAAATAGACTCACAAACTCCTTGAATTAATAATTGTATTCATTCATTATATTTAATTTTTTTCAACTTAAGCTTTTCTTATGTCGATAAAATCATAGGTATCTGATTTTATGATGGAGTTGTTTTAGGTAAGGAATTCAGCGTAAAACCTGCAAGGCTACTATATCAGTGGTCGCTTCTAGTTTCTGCATTCCGCTTTCTGCCGTCTGCTTTTCGAGGTAGGAAAGCTGAAGAAGTTGTTTATTTAAATAAAACTTGGGTAGAATTTCTGCATTCTGCTTTCTACAGTAAGGAACGAGGGACATGTATTCTCGATTTCCAACTTCTGTCAATGCGAATTACGAATTTTTAGTTTATCTTTCCGATTTTCGCTATCCACTTTGGAGAATGCGGAAATCAAAATTTACAGTTTCGAATATAAGTTTCCATGCTTTCTGACTTCCTCTTTTCACCATGCGTAATACTGGAGTCAATTTTCTCTGAAGCCTCTATCTGCAGAATGCTAGAGTCAATTTTCTCCCAAAAAAAATGAATGAAAAATAAATTTTGTAGTGTCGAACGAGGCATTCGGTTTTTTTCAACTGATAAGGGAAATGTATTCTCAAATTCCGCCTATTGTCTATGGAATGAAAGGAGAAATTGATAAATAAGATAAAAAAATTTGTGAAAGACTATTGCGATTTCCGAATTTCTCCTTGCAGAAACGGGAGGTCCAATACTGCATTTACCCCATTTCCACTTTGGAGAATGAGGAAATTGGAATTTACATTTTTCAATATAAGTTTCCGTGCTTTTCTGACTTTCGCTTTCCGTCGTGCGTATTGCAAAAACCAGAAAAGTCTGTGGCAGTTATTTTTCCAGAATGCGGAAATCAGACTTTTTCATGCTATGTTGATAAAATTATAGGTATCTGATTTTATGATGGAGTTGTTTTTTAGGTAAGGAATTCGACGTAAAACTTGCAAGGCTACTATATCAATGGTCGCTTTCGGTTTCCGCATTCTACTTTGTAAGGTAGGAAAGCTGAAAAAGTTGCTTATGTAAATAGAACTTGTGTAGCATTTCCGCATTCTTCTTTGAGCAGTAAGGAACGGGGGACATGTATTCCCAATTTTCGACTTCCATCAATGCGAATTCCAAATTTTTAGTTTATCTTGCCGATTTCCGCTTTCCACTTTGGAGAATGCAGACATTGGAATTTACATTTTTGAATATAAGTTTACATTCTTTCTGACTTTCTCTTTTCATTGTGCATAATACTGGAGTCAATTTTCTTTGAAGCCTCTATCTGCAGACTACCGGAGTCAATTTTCTCCAAAGAAAAAAGAATGAAAAATCAATTCTACACTGCAGAACGAGGCATTCGTTTTTTTTCAACTGATAAGGGAAATGTATTCCCAAATTTCACCTATTGTCTATGGAATGAAAGGAGAAATTGAGAAATATGATAAAAAATTCCGTGAAATACTATTCTGAATTCCGAATTTCTCCCTACGGAAATGGGAGGTCCAAAATAGAGGGTTTTATTCCCTGTAATGTTTTTTTCCCGACATGAAAAATTTTGATATGTTTTTACTTGAATATAGGGAAATTTATGTAGATAGATTTATACTAAAACAATTTTTATTCAAATTTCAGCACATGTTTAGATATTTACATACGTACTAAGTTATTAGAAAAATTCATTTTCATGGGCTATATTTTTCTGCAATTTTGCTAAAAGCCAAGGTTTCACCATTGAAACATCAGAATTATACAACTAAAGGATTTCCGAAGTGGAAAGGTAAATTGATAATCAATTTGCCTTTATGTTTTCCTCTTTCCGCATTGGAAAGCTTAAAGCGGAAAGGCAAATTAATAATCAATTTATCAATTTACTTCCACTTTCCAATGCGAAAAGTGGAAAGGTAAATTGATAAATCAATTATCAATTTACCTTTTCGAAATACGGAAACTATACCTTGTAAATATATTCTTTGGATTTTGGTATTTGATATTTGGTATATATACTTATAATTAGGATTTCTATATTTCCAAAAGCGGAAAGGTAAATTGATAAATTGATTATCAATTTACGTTTCCGCTTTCAGCTTTCCAAGGTAGCAAAGCTAAAGAAGTTGTTTATGTAAATAGAACTTGGGTAGCGCTTCCGCATTTTGCTTTTTGCAGTAAGGAATGGGGGAAATGTATTCCCGATTTCCAACTTGTGTCAATACAAATTCCAAATTTTTAATTTATATTGTCGGTTTCTGCTTTCCACTTTTGAGAACACGAAAATCAGAATTTTACATTTTCAAATATAGGCTTCGGTGCTTTCCAACTTCTGCTTTCTGAATTATGGAAGTCGGTTTAAATATATTACCCTTATTTTTCTTAAACGAACAGTTCAGTTTTCCCCAAGATAGAGTTTTCGCAAAGCAGAATGCGGAAAGGTAAATTGATAAATTGATTATCAGTTTATCTTTCTGCTTTCCTCTTTCAGCATTGGAAAGCAGAATGGGGAAAGGTAAATTCATAATTTGATTACCAATTTACCTTTCTGATTTCTGCTTTCCACATTGGAAATCATAATGCAGAAAGGTAAATTGATAAATTGTTTATCAGTTTATCTTTCTGCTTTCCTCTTTCGGCATTGGAAAGCAGAATGGGGAAAGGTAAATTGATAAATTGATTATCAATTTACCTTTCTGCTTTCCTCTTTCTGCATTGGAAATTGAAATGCGGAAATGTAAATTGATAAGTTAATAATGAATAACAATAACCTGAATCATGAAATATGTTCATGCAAAAAAAACTTGCTGTCATATATGCATTTTATTTGTTGTTATTCCATCACATGAATATGTTACATTGCAAAATTTTTTTTGTTCATATCCTCTTTGATTTCATAGGAAAATATAGCTGTCACTCTATGGAGACTATGCTAATTGAAGATTCTATTTCACTCTTGCTACATGGTGGTGTCAACCTTTTCCCACTGGTACAAGTGCCCTCATTAAACCAAGTGAACTCACTCAACTCATCATCTATTTGGTTCCGAATATCTATCTGGGACGAGCTTCACAGGCATGAGCTATTGCTTCCAACTATATATAGTATTCTTGTAGAAACTGGACAAGTAAAAGAAGGATCTATAATCAAAGTCACCAAATGTACATGCAACATTGTACATAGTGTAACGTATGTTTAATTTCCTTGTTGTCTTTCTCAACTTAGTCAATTTCACACTGTTCATGCATCCAAGGTTTTTCTATCCCATTGAACTCTAACATACTTCTTCTCACAGGACTATCGCATTGCTTGGCACTTGAAGTTGTCACAGTGGATGCAGAAATTATTGGAGATCCTGCACCTTACCACCTACCTGTATCTTCTCCCTTGCACACTTGTTCCTGTGGTCCAGTGAACCCTAGCTCAGTAGATGAAAACCATGCCTTAGCTGCATCAACTATTCCATTCACATCACTATCCTCTTCTAGAAAAGTTTGGAACATTCAAGGTCAAGTTATTTCCAAGAAAAAGCTACATGAATATGGAAACCAACAAGGGTCTATAAAAATATTTGGATTTGACATTGTTAATGCTTCACACGATGAAATACATATATCTGCGTTCAATGAATTGGCACTCTCTTTGTATGACCAAATACAAATAGGAATAGTGTACATCATATCAAATGGCACAGTGAAAGCATCCAATCCAATTTTCAACCACTTGAAAATCCATAATGAGATTTTCCTAGGCTCCTCCTCAACCATCCAACCATACTTAAATGAATACCCCTTAATGCCTTTTTATTGCTTTAACTTTAAAACTATTCAAGAGATACAAACTATACCCATCAATTCCATGGTGGACCTTGTTGGCCTTGTCATTTCAGTTTCTCCTACATCCACAATACGCAAAGGAGATGGTGTTGAGACTATTAGGTGCACTATTGGAATCCATGAAATGTCATGCTATAGTATTGACATAACAATTTGGGGATAAGATTTTAAAATTGAAGGAGATGAGCTTTCCAACCTATGTGGTTTACCTATGCCTCCAGCTGTAGCAATCAAAGGCGTCCGTGTTATAGATTTCAATGGAAAAACTCTTGGAACTATTTCCAACACTACTGTTTTTATAAACCCAAAAATTTAAGACACTTCAATTCTCCAAAAATGGTTTCATGACAATGTATTTCGTTCAACATCACCATCTTTGAGCCGAAATTTCAATGCCTCTCAATCTGGTTCTCGTAAATTCATTACCATCAATGACCTACAAACTCTTCAAGCATCTGAAAAACCTGTTTGGTACTCTCTTGTAGAAACCATCAAAAATGTTAACATGGATGACTTTTATTTCCTTGCATGCCCTCTTTTTGTTGACGGAATACAATGCATGAAAAATATTGACCACAAAGTTGGAGACATTTGGCATTGTGCTAAATGTGATGGAGAGTTTCTTGATTGTGACTACCGATATACTAAAGGTTTACTTGGAAGATGTCACTGGATACCTTCATGGTGTGATAGCTTTTGATGATGTTGCAAACCAGCTCATGGGAATTTCTGCAAAATATCTGTCTCTTCTCTCAACTAAAACAACATCAATTGATGAAATAGTCCAGAGGATCTACAACAAAAAAATGCTTCTTACTCTTTTAGTTAGAACAAAGACCTTCTGTGGAGTTGCACGCTTAAAAGTTGTAATTGTCATGGTTGAAAACACATAAACAAAAATTTATGATGGACACATAAATATATAAGTTTTTTCAACTTGATATTTAACCATTCTTAATTGTTTATAATGAATTCTTTCTATTCTCAATTTTAACTCGTTTCATTGTTCAACATAACAGGGTTTTTTTAACTCTCTTATAGCACCACTTTCTTGTAGTTTCATACATGTATGTTGTATGTTTACTATTACAGTCATTTGCAGAAATAGATAAATTTTAATAGAATAAACTCTTTAAAATTTTATCATTTACATTAAATCGATAACAATGGGAAACCTAGGTTATGAATCAGTGCACTCATTTATTGCAAAGGACTAAAAATAATATTGATCCATCTAAAACAGGAAAAATCATAATCTGTTAAAGAAACTTAATCAAATAAAGAACAAGAGATTGAAATAATATATGGTTGTATTAAAATTAAGTTTGCAAAAAATTACAAAAACCTCAAGCAAACAGAGGTATCTCCAGTCTCTTGTCCAGATCTTTCCCCTTCCAAAAAGTTCCTAATACATTTGAAGTCTACCCCTTAAATAATTATTACAAATAATAGATCTCCATCAATCTAGGATCGTAAAAACCCAATTAAAGCTAATAACCTGGAAAATCATGCCATCTGTTTCAAATCTCCAATAGTTTTTCTATGTTGGGATGATTGGCTGATTTGAAACCAAGTTGAGCATCACATCTATAAGTCTCTATTTTATTCTTAGCCAACTTGTACCAAATGCAGAGGTAAATATGGATCCTGTCCTCAAGGGAAATAGGTTGTCGGATTAACTGATCCACGTCTTCAATACTGATATGATCAAGTGTCTGGATTTTATCCTTTGCTTCATCTCGACGGCGTTCAACCTTTTTGATCATCATTTTTGGAGGACAGGTGTTCTCGATAAGATTCACTGTGGGAAAACATAATGTTTCCATGATACCATCTGCAGCATACCACCTTCTTCCACACACATCCTATTCCTTTTTAAGAGTATCCTTAATCATGTCATTCAGGTTGAGCCAATCCTGCAGTACAGTTCTTAACTTTTTCAGCTGAAAGCTTCTGGGGATGGTAATGTTTTCTGGCTTGTCCTTCATATATCTTTGCCAATCTAAAATAGCATCATAAGCTTTGGAAGCTTGCTCTCTCTTTTCAACCTATTTTTCAAGGACAATAGACATCTAACCAAAAGCAATGTAGGTTTCATAAATATCATTCATAGTCTATAAAAATTCAGTTATTAAATCGTAATACTCCTAATTTGTTGTAATAACCAATTCTTTAAATTATTGTTGTGAAAACCTAGAGAACAAAGATTAGTTGCACTTATAGTTGCATCTTCACATTGTTTCTCAAGTAAGGCTATCCTCTGCATCAAGGTAACATTTGTAGTATTCTCATACTGCAACTCATCCTGAAGGGAAACATTATTCATCTATACTTCATTGTATTTGTCCTTATATGTCTTCATAAGATTTGCAATATGAGCTTCATGCTCTCTTTTGTTTTGTTCCAGCTCTTCTTTCAGTTTTGTTATCTCTTCTTTTATTCTATCAAATTATCTATTTAGTGTATTCATAGCATGAAAATTCACACCTGTGAATGCTCCCAAAGCAGTAGCAGTATCTACAACATCTAATTATGGATCACAAAACTGCTAAGTCCAAACTATTTGGTTAGAGAGAGATGTATCCATATCACCTTGATCTCTACTTCTCTTTTTTCCCTTCTTAACCACTGCTTTATTAGACTTATTGTAATGATAGTCTCTGTTATAGCGGATTTCACCACTCCAGGCGAATCACATATTGTATGGCCTTCCCCTGTCCTGCTGCAGACTCCTTAGACCCCATGGACCATTTTGTGTCCTTTTATTTTTCCATGATCATCCCTATAAACTTATGAAAAATGCTATACGTGGCTTTTACCTCGATAACCATGTACATACGCGAGTTTGACCCCTATAACCGCGTATATGAGGATGTGTGCATAGTCCAAATCCTTTTGGAGTGTTCCTTGACTTGGATCCGACTCATATGACTCCTGGCCTTCCATATGCCTTGAGATCACATGGATTCGACCCTTCATTACCCATATGAAAAACTATATAAGGAACCCTTTGGTACATTGAAGGCATAAGAGAGAATTGAGAGCATCAAAACTATAGTCCATTGTTTCCGGAACTTATGCTTGAGTCTGCATCCCTTTGTCCCTTGGAGCTCTTGTGTGCTCTTCCCAAGATTGCCTTTTGCTAGTGAGCTTGCTATCTAAGTGATGGAGGATTGAAGTGGTGGAGGCCCAAGTGGGGGAATTCAGTTTCTCCGGTTCGCAGACGTGCCATCAGAGGTTGTCTCTATCTTGTAATCTCTGATTTATATTAATAAGAACTATCTTTTCCTGTCCAATAATGTGTATTTGAATGAATATTGTATCCATTGGAATATGTCAAATGCTTTTACATTATTGATGTTATATATGCTAGAATAGATCTAACACCATGATATATAGAATGATTGTATTGTTTACTTGTTATTGAGAAGTATCTTATCAATTCAAGATGGAGTTGGAAAGCTCAATGAGGATCTACTTCAACCGTCTGGAATAAGGTACGAGGTTCGATCCTTTAGTGTTAGATATTTTATTTCTATTGCATATTGGAAGAGATTGATTTCTGGAGTTGAGCTGTCTGTTGTGGTACCCCAAGACATAGGAATTTCTCTTCGTAACAGTCTCCAAGAGAAATTATAATATCCTCATTAAACTCATCTCTTGACTTAGTAGGACAAGAGGTTCCAGCCACCGTGGAAACCAAAGTGTTAACACCCAAAAATGGTTAACTACCTCATCTACCTCACTACATGGCTCATTTGTCCATTTGCCTACCATATTTCCCTGAAAATCCCACTAAAAA
>LPNX010997625.1:746619-786589 GCA_001517045.1 Pseudotsuga menziesii | reverse complement strand
AAATAAAGAACAAAATATTGATTAACTTGTAAATTTGTAATGTGTTTAACAAAATTAAATAATAGTGGGCTTGAGCAGGATGACAAGGTGATGTGAAGGGTTTGTACCGGTGATGTGAACCAGGTTGTATGGTCATCCCTCTATGTCAAAATCTGTGGCATGCTTCAATATGTGTGCAGTCTTAGCAGCAGTTTGATCCTTGCTTCTGGTTTGTGCCCTCACAGCACCAATGCCTCTGTGATATCCCTTGGCTCTGGTGCTATTGCGACCTAGCACAGTATAGAGATTTGGATATCTATTATAGCACAATACACAGAGACAGGGCACAGTACAGACTCCAGAGAGATATGGAAATCCATTGCCCATATCACCAGGTCTGTGAACACTGAAAAAACTCACAGAATTATCAACATCTCTGTGATGTGCCTTCTTTTGTGAGCTTTAATTTGGAAGAGCACTCATCTCAGTAGTCTCTCGCATGGTCATATAAGGGATCGGGCCATAAAAAAACTTGGGTGGTGTGATGCTGAGAACAATGGGATAGTGCCTATGACAACATGAATGGGGTCATTGCAATGCATGGGCTCTTTGACGGCCTATAACTAAAAAGGAAGGCCTACTTCCCTCCATTATTGTTAACAACATCATTAGGGTTTGTATGAAGGTGTATATAGCAAAACCAATTGGGTATATCTGATATCTGTCAAAAAAAAGGTTGGGTATCTATGCATTGAAGATAAATCATTGAATTACAGTCTCAGCTAATAATCATTTGCTTCTATATTGTTGAAAAATGTATTGGGGACACAGGGTTTTCTCTGTGAAGGTCACTAGGTATACATAGGTATATTCTGTGAAAAAATTGTTGGGTATACAAGGTTTTTTCGTGTGAAGATTCATTTGGTGTAGATGGTTTTTTCTTGTGAAAATTCATTGGGTTTTCACAGGTTTTTTTGTAACAATTTATTGGGTACACAGTTTCTTTTTTGTAAGTATCATTTGGATTTTCAGTGATGGGCAGTAAGTGGAGAAAGGCAAAAAGTGCCCTAGCATTGAATTGCTTCAGCAGGCATAGGTGCACCTCTCATTCTGACCTCTGTTTCCATCAAGTTCTCCTTGCCCGCTGCGCTATGAACAGGCAGCAGGACCTCCAGGGTGGGATTATTGTTTTGATATAATCTTTTCTTTAATTCATTCTCTCTCTTATACTTTTCTTTGTGTCATTTTTGTTTTATGATGCAGACTTACTTTTACAAGCACAAAGGTATAAATCTAAGGTTCATTTTATTTGATATTTTGGGAAAAATATAGCTTTTGTTGTTGGTCCATTCAGCAGTCATGTTTTCTTAAGTTGTTTCACAGGGAAGTTTTGCTTCTCTCATTTGGATCATTGAGATATTGTGTAGCCCTTTTTATGCATTCTGTAAGGTAGAAATCTTGATTTCCTATGTTTGTGTGACCAAGATCATGGTCTTTCCGACTAGGTCATTAAAAGATCCTGTGCCTGGGTTCCTTCTGGATATTGTTGTAATTATACCTTCTGGTGCCAAGTTCAGTACTGTTGTAATTGCACCTAGTGGTGCCATGAAATAAGTAAATAAAAGCTTTGAAAGGTTCATTGAAAAATATGTGTTTTCTAAATTGGGTAGTTGAAGGATCTTGTTTCTTTAGTTGGGTCATAGAGAATCTTGTTTTCCCTTCTTGTTGTTTAGGTATTTGGATAATCTTATTTTCTGAATATGGCAACTAAGAAATTATGTTGTCCTTTCTCTTTGTTTTGGTATCTAGATAAACTTATTTTCTGATTTGGGCAACTAAGAACCTTTGCTTTTTACATTTAGGTGACAAAGATGTTGATTTTGTACCTAGGAAAGTGGGTTCTCCATATGTGGTTGGTGATGGCCAAGCCCCTTGATGTTACAGCTGCACATTTGATTTTTTTTATTAATGAATTCATGTAATTTAGAAGGGACTGCCATGCTTTTCTTTTGTAATATCAAGTTTCCAGCTCCACTGCATTTGATATGGTTGGACTTTGTTGATGCCTGTTTAAAACCACACTTTAATACTACACAATGTTGCATGCACTTAGTTCTTGTAGTTTTTTATTACAAAATGAAACCATTCCTTGTCCTGCAAGGAATTTGTCCTTGGATGTTTTCTGCTGGCATTTCTTTGGACTTTTGGCTTTTCACCATCATGTGCATATTAAGGGATTGTGTTTGGGCATATTCCTTGTCTCATAGATTCATGATTTTCCCTATATTTTTGCAATCTCCTATAAACCATGTTTGGGAATGATTCTTGAAATTGTTTTTTTTAGTTCTAACATGTATTGTTTTTAGTTTCTAAATTGTTAATCAATTTCTGCATTTGACATGGCTGGACTACAATCCCGATGATTTTAAATTCAACATTGAGTGCAACCATGCAACCCTCTCTAGGAAGCACCCATAATTGTTCCTGGTTTCTAAGGACATTAGTATTGAAAACTTTGTCGATTACCTTATATTTTAATATATAAATACTAATGGATGTTAGAACTTAAGCCCCATTACTCCCACGTCATAGTGATAGCTAATTTATGCCAATAATGTTATATTGATATCTAATTAAATTGGTTATGATTGGATGTATGGTAAAAAATGGTGATTTAGTTTTATCATTGTGCTTATTATTATTAGGAAGAAATTTCCTTTTGCATACTAATGCACATCTACTTTCAGCTATACTGTCTTAGTACTATTAATTTACTTTCAAGATAACTTCAGTTTAGATTTTGTTACGAATTAGGAATCATATTACCACTTAGTTTAAAACTTTAATGGAAATTTTCATTTATGTTGGAAGAATAACTAACAAAACTATTTGGCATACGAGAAGTTGAAAAAGAATTGTAATTTTCCAAATTCCTGAGGGGGAATACACAACCCACAATGCAGTAATAAAAGCATTAACACCTCCGAACAGGCACAAAAAAGAGTTGTAAAAGGAGCATTAACAACCCAAAACAAGCACATAATTATCTGTTGTAACGGTATGAATTTTTCTCTGATAACAGTCTAGAGCATGTAGAATAGTGTGAAGAACAAACCTTACCATGCATCATAGGCACACATGAAGGTGCCAAATTTCAAACAGCAGACCATATTGAGTCGCGTGGAATAGTCCCAAAATGGAAAAAGACATGCATGCAACCTGAGGCATGCAGAACAGGCTGAAACAGGCTAGAAAACATAATTTTGAACAGAAACCAAAGAAAATGTACAGACTATTAAAAATCTGAGGTGCACTGGATTCAACATAGGTGCAAGAAAATTCATACTACACATAGCCTAAGGTAGGACAACTCACACAGTTTGAAGAATTTTCAACACACAATTCAAGGTAATTTTTTGCATGAAATTTGAGGCATTTCTTGCACATAATACAAGAATTCAAGGTATTTTGTGACAAAAATTTAGGCACCGATCCCAAGGCTCAAACTTGATGCACACAAATCAATGAGAAAACCGCATACTGTAATGTACGTAGATAGCAAACACAAAGAATTTATGAGAATTATATAAGAACAAATGCAGACTATATTAAATAAAATATAACCCCTGCAAAAAGAGAAACCTTTATTGACATTGCAGAATAAGAGCAATGTTAACTGGCCTCTTCAAAGGGGAAACATCTAAACAAGAAGCACATGAATACAACAACATTACTCCTTGAAAAAACATTGCATAGATTCATCCCTCTATAAACAATGTCTAATACCCAAAACCTAACCACTAGTGGGCCAAACATGAATGAGTACCAAATACCTAGTGGGACTTATTTCATAAGGATGACCCTTTTCCAGTAATTAAATACACACCAACTACCTAGTGGGGCTTGTTCAAAGAGAATGGCTCCATACATTAATAAATTGACTCCTAAGTACCCCTAAGTAGAGAGGTTAGGGTAGGACGCTAACAAAGACAAAAATTGTACAAAATACAAAATGTTTGGAAGTGCATAAATTTTCTAGTATGAAAACACTCAAGTAGTAAGCAGTCTCAATCATCTACAAGTAGATAGTGTGTCAACAGTAACTACTAGGTATTTAAATAAATTGTACAAAACTGATAATTTTGGGTGTCAAATAAATACAGAAAATACAAATAAGTTCTGAGGTGAAAAAATTGTGTATTTCTGGGTGGAAGATAAATCTTGAGGAAACATGTGGCAGCATGCAGAGATTTGTCTCTGGGAGACTGAGAAATATGGAGGTGACCACACAATCTACAGTCAAGTATGCATGATCCATACTGAAGGACAACATTTTACTAGTGGAAGAGAAGTTAGGAAGAGGTGTTCAGTGCAGCATGAGGTGTGGGCCATGTGGCAACAATATGTCACAGTAGGTGGACTAGGTGTCAAATTATGATCTTGTCTTTTGGTGCACATTTGTAAATTCACATCAGGAATTATATACATGGTTTCAACCCACATAAGGCATATTTGAGATGCTACACTTGACAACCTACTTGGACTTTCCATCCACTTCACCCAACAGAGAAGTAATCTTTGTAATGATTTCGATGTTGATCTGATGATGACATGTTTATAAAACACTAACTTCATACTTTTTGTGAACCTTATGTAACATTATATATGTTTGAAATTGTAATGATTCACATGAACAACCATTGTATGTAAACATTACATACAATCTTCACTTGACAACCTACTTGGACTTGCCATCCACTTCACACAAAGGAGAAGTAATCTTTTTAATGATTTAGATGTTTATTTGATGATGACATGTTTATAACACAAAAACTTCATACTTTTTATGAACCTTATGTAATATTATATATGTTTGAACCTCAGATGCAGGTGACACACCGGCCATCCACAAGGGACACTTGGCGCATAGGCCACATGGTGAAGGCATAGAAAATGAGGTGAGCGATGACACAGTTGAATTGAATGCAGAGGAGGGTGGAATGCTTACCAACCCTGCAAGTTGTTGTTCGGTCATTTCTCGTTTTAGTCGTGGCACTGTGGATTTAATTCCTACACGTGCCAATACAACGTTGTTACCAGCATCGGTCGAAAAATCGACGATGTCCAAGAAATCACAAGATTTCGAGGACGCCGATTTTTCAACAAAAAATATCCAAAGAACCGACCCGATTTTTTGCCGAAAAATCACGAGTCAATAGAAAAAATTAGTCGTCGTGGACTGTGGAAGGAAAAAAGTGTTTTAAGTCGTTTTTTTGTTTGTCATTTGATCAATGCAGAGATAGAGAGGAGAGCTAAGGAGATCAAGAACACTTTCTTTGGGCTTAAGGAAGGATTTGGGCGACATTTCCTTCGCCATCAACCATCAAAATTGAAGATTGGATCTTGTTATTTGGAGTTTTTTTCCACATTTATCACAACTGAAGGTTAGTAAAAAATTTACCCATCATTTCTCATTATGTCATCCACTCGTTATCCCTAGCTAGCACTTTGATTTGAACTTTTTCACATTGTATGTTTTTGTCTTAAGCTTTGATCTTGTGCAGGCACCTAGAAAAAAATGACAAACTAGTGTTAATTTAGGAAATGAATGTGATCTCTGTGGGCGAAGTAATGTGCATCCACAATATACATCGAAAGAAGAAAGGTGCATTGTAGCATGTGGGGTATCATGTCAATATACTAGGTAGAAATATAAAGGGGTATAAAAAATGTAAATGAAAAAATGGATACATGGAGTATATAGTGAAAATAGGGGTTTTTTTAAATTGGGAAGGCATATTGGGAGGGGGTTAAAAACAATTTTGAGAGGTATTTTCCAATAATTTTTTTAAAATAGGGGTATTGTTTCATATGCCACGAATGAACATTCTATGGCATGGTTTCACTAGGTGAATACCCCGTGGTCAGCGGTTTATCCCTATACATTCAGCAAGAGATGGAGTTTCTGACTGTCAGTATGCTTGCGAATGCATTTCATTATGCCATAAATATTATCACTAAACATAAAGGAAAAGCACATTTCATGAACAAGCCAACAGGTTGAACATCCAACAAGTTCAAGAACCCTTCTCAGTCGACTCCGCCAAAGCCCGATCATCAAAATAAGAAATTTCAAAAAGACAAGAGGGATTGCAACAGAAAATCTCATATCGAGAAATGGTGTGATTATCATAGTTCATCATGGCATGATACGTTAGAATGCAAAGCTCGAAAGACATTTTTGGCAAAATTGTTAACATCTGACTTGTTAAACATAACCCTGGTAGAATCTGATCCAGATGCATCAACTCTCTTGGCTTTGACCTCGACCATTTTGACAGCCTTGACCATTGTCGATGAGGAGGAACGAGAGCACCTGTTCCATACACAGATATGGGTTTATAACAATCCATTACATATGATTGTCGATAATGGTATCCAGTAGAACTTCGTTTCTGAAGATCTTGTGAAGAAATTAGGTATTTTCACCATTTCGCATCCCTAGCCTTACAATGTTGGTTAGATGAAGGATGGACACGAACTAAGGATCACACGACAATGCAAATTCACCTACTTCATTAATCCTTTTGAAGATGAAGTAATCTGTGGCATGGCACCACTTTCCGTATTTGATGCCCTATTCGGTAAACCCTACCTATGGGATCGACACAGTACATATCAGTCATGACCTCAGAAGGTGATTGTCAAAATCCGTAATCAATGGTATGGCATACTTGAGCGACAACCCACATATACGGTTGCTATGATATCCATCAAACAAACAAAAAATCTTATCAATCATGCTCAAAATTTCGCATTAATAATGATCAAGTCTCAACATTCCAGGAAGACTACATCAACGAGTTGACTTACTGACCAACACAACTCTCGAAAACAACAACAGATCAAAAACATTCAATAAGAATACCATAACATATTTCAAGCACCAGATGGAGTACCTTTGCATTGTTAGGTAAAACACTCCATTGATCTTGTCCTTGGTTATTCATTACCTAACACATCTGTTTACAGAAGATCCATTCTAAAAAATGAAGAGATTCACAAGAAAATCTCGTATTTGATCGACAAGGGTCATAGCAGCCCCAGCTCCTCTCCTTGTGGAAGTCCAATCGTCCTAGTTCCGAAGAAAGACAAGACTTGGTGCATGTGCATCGACTATCAAGCTCTCAGCAAAATTTCAATGAAGAACATATACCTTCTTCCATGGATTGATGAACTCATCGGCAATCTAAAAGGTGCTAAGTTCTTTACGAAACTTGACCTCAAGGCAGGATACCACCAGATTCCAATTGAGTCCACTGATGTATGGAAAATGACTTTCAAGACCAAGGAAGGATTTTTTGAATGGTTAGTCATGCCTTTCAATTTAACCAATGCACCTGCAACCTTCACAAGCTATATGGATGATATTCTATGACCTTTCATCGGTGAATGTGTCATTGTCTATCTCGACAATATCTTGATTTTCATTCGATCATGGGAAGAACATGTCCAATAGCTTTGAAAAGTCTTTGACACTCTCCAGCAACATCGACTATATCTGAACATTGACAAAATGCTCATTTGCGATGACCAACATCAAGTATTTGGGGTATGCAATTGACTCTACAGGAATTCATGTCGACCCAAAAAAAGTACAGATCCTCAAAGACTGGCCCATTCCTTAAAGCATTCATGAACTAAGAAGTTTTCTTGGTTTGGTGAATTTCTATCGATGATTCATACTTGGCTTCAGCGACATCGCATGAACTTTGAATCAATTGACAAAAGAAATGAGAAAATTGTCTTCAAGTGGACACCGACACAACAACAAGGTTTTGAACAACTCAAAAACAAGCTTTGTATTGCACCAGTACTTGTGTTACCTAATTTGCATCAGCCCTTTGAGATTGAGATAAATGCATCGGATTATGCCCTCGGTGTTGTGATCACTCAGTCAGGTCACTCAATTGTGTTTCATTCCGAGACTTTCAGTGACACTATTAGAAGGTACTCAACATATAAAAAATAATTGTATGCCATTATGCAAGCTCTTAAGCAATGAAGGCACTATATTCTTGGCAGGGAAACGGTCATCCTCACTGACCATAAACCTTTGCAATTCACTTCGTCCCAGTCAAAACTACAGACAACCCAATAACTCAAGTGGATCAATTACCTGGAACAATTGTAGTTGGTAATTAAGTATTGGAAAGGCAAATCCAATGCCGCAGTCGATTGTATCAGTGGACCACCCATTACTCTATTATCTACAATGATGAGTATGCAAGGTTATGACACCACTACTTGGCCGCAATTGTATTCGGTAGACTGCAATTTTTCTACAATCTATCAATAGCTTCAGACTGACAAGTTGTCAACTGTCGACTACTTCCTAAAAGACACCTTGCTATACAAGCTTGGACAACTTTGTGTACCGACCGATGAGCACCGACGAAAGCTCATTTGGGACACACACTACAACAAGACTACAGAACATTTTGGAGTCGCAAAAACACTTGTTATCCTCCAAAAGTATTTTTACTGGCCTTCACTTAAATTTGTCATCAACAATTACATTCGATCGTGCATGGTTTGTGCCATTGCTAAGTCGTCGAATCGATGACAAGGACTGTACACACCCCTTCCAATTCCTAGTCGACTATAGGAATCTATTTCTGTGGACACTTGATGGGATATCCTACTACCAAACATCAACATGATGCGATATTAGTAGTAGTCGACATATTTTCCTAGATGGTTGTACTCATACCATACAAGAAGACTACGACAATACAACAGACTTCCCAGCTCTTCTTTGAACATGTGTGGAAACAGTATGGCCTCCCGACGACCATCATTTCTGACAGAGATGCTAGATTTGTCACCACCTTTTGGAAAACTCTCTGGCAAAATATCGACATGAGACTTTCTTTGTCGACAACCTTCCATCCACAGACAAACGGACATACGGAAGTTGTAAATTGCATAGTCGTACAATTGCTTTGCATGTACAACCACGAGCATCATCGAACATGGGATGATAGCCTTCCATACATACAACACAGCTACAATCGTGCTCAACACAACTCTATGGCCAAGATTCCATTTGAGGTCTGTTAAAAATTTCAACCCTCAGTGCCTATTGACTTAATCATTTCCTCGACATAGTCGAACGATACCGACTTCGAAGGACGAGAAGTGGAGAAAGCATTGAAGTTCAAAGATCAAATCTACAAGATCCAGAAGCAAGCATAGGAGATGTTGCAACGATCAAATGCAAAAGCTAAGGCCTGGCACGGCAAGAATCATATCCCTCATCCATTTCAAATTGGGGATCATGTTTGATTACATCTAAAGAAGGCACTCTTCACTAGTCCATACAAAAAGATGAAACTTTTGCGATACGGTCCATATAGTATCCTTAAACAAATTGGAGAAAATTCTTTTCAGATCGACATTCCTGCATTCCTTGGCCTACATCCAATTTTCAATGTAGATCTACTTCGACCATACCATGCACCATTGTTGGAACAAAATGACTTGCATATAGTAAAACCCGAATACATCTATCCAAATCTTCAGGAACCTCTTCTTTGCGACACCATTGTGGGATGACGCATACCCCTTACAAGGACGAACTCCATTCCCTTGTTTCAAGTGGCTAAAGCTAGACAACTCCTCGTGTAAGGAAAATGGTACTCTGCTAATCAAGTCACCAACAAGTTTCCTCACCTGAGCGAATACACAATGGAGAACATTGTTTCTTAAGGAATGAGGAATGATCCAACCAGTAGCCGACATGTTCGCCTTCGACAGGTTCTCCTCGACAGGTTTTCCTTCGACAAGTTCTCCTTTGACAAGTTTGATTTCGATAGGTTCGACTCCCTCAAGAGGCCCGCCTCGACATACAACATACCAACATGATTTGGGATGGTTGAAATTCTAAACCGTTATAACTTCTTTTGTAACTGAACGTAGCGAGTAGTCACCCAAATGTCTCAAAATCCTATATAAACATGTTCATTATGTGATATAAACATCTATATGATTCCTCCATATTTCATGGAGCAGAATTAATAAATTGGTTCGAATTCTTGCATATTGTCGTCTTTGTTGATTCTTCTTATATGCTTCCACCATAACAGTGCTCGACTCATTCAGACGACTATTGTCCCTAGCGTGCACCTGGGCATCACTTGGATCATTGTTTGATATCTAGTTGGATGTGAATTGTATCTTCTGCAACAATTAGAGTTGTGTGAATCTGTAAAAAAATCCTATGTTCCATGACAAGTCAAAGCACATCGAGATCAAGTTCCACTATATCAGGGATATGGTGCATAGAGGAGCATTGAAGCTCCAGTACGTGGCAACATAGGAGCAGATAGTTGATGTGTTGATCAAGCATCTTGCGAGAGTGAAGTTTGAGTACTTCAGAGAAAGAATTGGTGTGATCATATCGAGATCCCTCGAAAGAGGGAGTGATGTGTTCTAGCATAGCTAGAGAGACAGGTTCTCTAAGCGTAAAATCCTAGCGAAGTTTGTAGGTTTCTCAAACATAATCAGTCCTATAGGTTGTCCTTGGATGCAATCAGTCCTGACGAAGCTTGCAGGTTATTCTTGGATGTAATCAGTACTAATATGTTACAAAAGCATAATATCTCACATAGGAAGTGAGACAGGTTGTCAGAGCGGGAAAAATCCTGGTGCACTGGAATGCTCAGACATAATCAGTCATGTAGGTTGTCCTTGGATGTAATCAGTCCTAGCAAAGATCATAGGTTATCCTTGGACGTAATCAGTCCTGAGACAGGTTATCTAAATGTTAAAATGAGTCCCGACGTGGTATGCAAGTTACTCGGATGTAATACACCCCGTGGGTTGTTTGAGTGTAAAAATGAGACCTGGCATGGTATGCAAGTTACTAGGATGTAATACGCCTCGAAGGTTATCTGAACGGAAAATATCCTGGACGCAGGTTGTTCAAATGTAATCCCTTGAGATTGACCTAGAATGTAAAATGTCTCGATGCAGCAAGTTGTTGGGTCGCAATGAGTCCTTACATATATATCCATATATGTGTGTTCCCATGTTGAGAAGATAAGGTCACAAAGCATGAGAGGTGCACCTAGGCGGTTCTCTGTTAAAACACAGGTCGACTGTGGATGCTTTGTGTGTGTGTGTGTGTGTGTTTCTAATGTGTAGGACAAAATAAATGATATTGATATGACAAGAAGAAAGTAGAAGACGCAGGTTATTTCCGTGGCAATGTAAAGAAGGTCCTAGATAGTTCCTATGTGATGGCTAGCTCGAGATGTGATGAAGACCTAGAAGAGGACTTGGCCTACATCCAACATGAAAAAGGGTTGGCTCTGTAGAAACTTCTGATGACAGATAGTATGGTATCATGATAAATAATGAGATGATGATGGCAGAAACTATGATGATAACTCTATGAGTCTGTGATGATGACTCCACGATGAAGACTTGACTAGATGTGTTGATGATTGTGAAGAGAGAGAATACCTTCCTAGTTAAAAGGAAGTGTTGATTTATTTGTAACTTTGAAAAATATTCTGATGTAAATTATCATTGCATGTTGTTGTACCCCCATTGGTGATGTGTTTACCCCCTTGCGGGATGTCTTAATTGTGTCTAGACCTTGAGGTACAACCTTTGTTGTAAGTCGGGGCAATAGTCTCCAGTGTAACATCATGTAATGTGTATTTGGATTCTCTCTGGGATAAGTTGTCTCTGTTAGGGAAGACAAGTGGGCCCCAGTCTTATGTTTGGCCAGTCACTTAAAATGTATAAAAATGGAGGCACTCTCCCTCATTTATACACACCTCACGCTCTCAAGTTCGCATTAGACAGAGAGAGAGAGAGAAAGGTACGAGAGATAGATAGGTGCTAGATACTTATTATTATTGTTTTTAATCATCTTACTATTCTGAAGAAGTTTGCGGGGTTTTCTCCTTTATGGTTTCCCCGGTGAAAATATTTGTGTCTTGTGTATCTCTTATATCTCATGCATCTAGTTGTACTTGTTATTCTTTCAAACAAAGATCCTAATCAAGCTAATTAGATCTAGAAAAACTAACATAAAGAAATAAATAATTGATTGATCCAAATTTTATTTACAAAAAATAAAACTACTCTAAAACTTGAGGTATAAAGTAAATAAAGCAAACACATAAGAGTGATATGGTCTTCCCCTAAATGGGGGAAAAGGGGCGTGGGAGCCTTAAATACCACTTGCTTTTTATTAATTTTGGTTACAATGCTTTAAAGAAGGAAATGTCTTTGATCCTTTAGAAAAACATTCAATAGACTTACAATAATTTGGAAAAATGAAAGTAGAAGTCTTAGCAAAAACCAACAAACTCATTATTTTTTGGATTAGCGGATTAGCCTAGAAATACAATAAAAATACATAAGCTAATGCTAGGAAATTTTTTGGAAAAATTTAAACTTTAGTCACTAACAAACTAAGACTGTTGATGTATTTGTAACTTCGAAATGTATTCACCTATGTATCTTATGTCTTGTACCCCGATGTTTATTACGGGATGTGTCTGTAATGTAATTGAGTCATGTCATGCCTCGATGTTCCGATCGGGAGGATCTATAATGTAAACAAGTCATGTCAAGTCATTGTGGGTAACTCTCCTATTGATCAAGGGTTAAAGTCCTTGCAGTTCCTAGGCACTAGGGTTATTAGACTCACCTAGTGAAGTCGGCCCTAGTTGGGTTTAGTCAAGTCAAGAATTAGTATAAATAGAGAGCTAGCCTCTCTATACACACTCACTCACACTCAGTTGTAGCGCATAGCTGAGGAAGAAGAAGACATTGGGGCTAGGAAGAAAGAGGTTACTGATGTCGGGAGATAATCTTACTATTTTGGGCTTTTATATTTGGCGTTGATTCTATCTTTGAGGAATTTGAGGGGTTTTCTCCATTTATGGTTTCCCCGAGGAAAAAACTGTGTTCATTGTCTCTTGTGTTTGATTGTTGTGCTTGTTATTCTCTCAGTTAAAGATCCTAATATAGTGCTAGCTTAATGTTAAAAATCTAACATGGTATCAGAGCTAACCTGAGAAGAAGACACTATGCAGCTGCGGGAACTAGGGATTCCTACTTTTTGGATCTCTCCCCACATATTTTCAGCAAAAGAAGATTGGAATAACTCTCCTCCTAAGGGCGCATCTTTCTGTTGAAGCAGAATCTAATTCTGAGGTTTTTCAGTTTTGGACCCGACACTACTGCTGGAAATTAGGGCTTTTCACAGAAGTGGAGTTTTTCAATGAGCCTAGGCCTGGATTTATCTCCTCCCCAAAATCGAAGTTAGGGATCAAATTCAAAGAATTTGGTTGGACAGAACTCCGAAAAAGCAAAACCCTAATCTGCTCCTGAACCAGCACTGCAGAATTTCAGCTCCAAATCTAGATCCGACATCTTGACCTGGTAAGATATAAATATTTTGTATTTCCATTTGAGGTTCTCAGTTAAGATGTCTCATCATACCAAGCTTGATGAAAATCTTGAGGGAGCTAATACCTTCCGAGCCTGGAAGTATAGGATCTCCCTGGTCCTGGAAGAGAATGAGTTGGATTCCCACATCAATGCGGAGGTTCCAGTTCCAGAGGGAGATGAGGCTAAGGCCTTACACAAGAAGAAGTTGGTTATGGCAAAGAGGATAATTATTGATTCTATCAAGGATCACCTCATACTACAGGTGTCCTCCCTAAATACACCTAAGGCTATGTTTGATGCCATAACCAAATTGTTTGAAGGAAAGAACATAAACCAGAAGACGACCTTGAGGAACCAATTGAAGAATGTGAAGATCCAAAATGCAAAAACCATCCAGTCTTACTTCACAAGGGTTTCTCAGATCAAGGAACAATTGGAAGCAGTAGATGAAGAAGTGGAGAATGCAGAGATTGTGATGACCACCTTGAATGGTCTCCCTAGGACATGGAACTCTTTCATTCAAGGGATCTGTACCAGAAAGAAGTTAGTCAAGTTCAACAGACTATGGGAAGAATTCTCTCAAGAAGAAGCTCAGATAGTAGCTCGAGAAGAGAAGATGGGAAGTGAAGATCAAGCTCTCATAGTACAGTCCAAGAAAACCAGATCTAGCCATCACATAATTAAGTACTCTAATCAAAGGAATAACTTTAGAAAGCCTAGAGATAAATCTAAGTTCATTTGCTACACATGTGATGAAAGAGGATGCTTTGCTAGAGATTGTCCTAAGAACAAAAGTAGCTCTCACAAGAAGAAGGGAAACAAGAGAAGACATCATGCTCATGCTACAGAGGATGATGAACCTTCCACAAAGAGAAACATACAAGACAGTGATGATTCTTCAAGTGATGAAGAATATGTTCTGAT
Source organism: Pseudotsuga menziesii (assembly GCA_001517045.1). NCBI lineage: Eukaryota > Viridiplantae > Streptophyta > Pinopsida > Pinales > Pinaceae > Pseudotsuga > Pseudotsuga menziesii. Next base: position 772,210 of record LPNX010997625.1, on the reverse strand, counting down.
TTCCGCTCTCACAGGAACTATCACACATGGCAGTAATGATTAGCTTATAGACATTGGTGCTTCCAAGCACATGATAGGATTCAAGGAATCCTTTGTAAAATTATCTAAACATGAATCACCTCACAAGGTGAAACTTGGAGATGACTACCAATATCAAATAAAAGGTAGTGGGGAATCCTCCTATAAGCTAGACTCTGGAAAGTCTATTAAGATGAAAGATGTATTGTTTGTACCTGGACTAAAGAAGAACCTTCTCTCCATATCTGCATTAGATGCAAAAGGAATGAGGGTTGCATTTGGGAATGGACAAGTCCTCATGTGGCCAAAAGGAAAGTCTTTCGATGATGCAGTAGTGATTGGAGAACAAGAAGGAGGACTATACAAATTGAAAGGCCAACCAGAAAAAGCTTTGGTTCATGACTCGGTAGAACCAAATGAGCTTTGGCATAGAAGGCTTGTACATGTGCATTACAGAGCACTACCACTTGCAAGCAAAGTTGTTGAAGGTCTCCCAGAAATGCATACAAAACATGAAGGTGTATGCAAAGGATGTGCAAAAGGGAAGAACACAAAGCCTGGCATTTCCAAGCAGCGAGAGCAAGGCAAAAGGAATCTTGGAAATCATCCACTCCGATGTATGCGATCCAATGTCATCCAATTCACTAAGTGGGTATGCATACTATGATTCTTTTATTGATGATTTTTCTAGGAAGACATGGATCTACTTCATGAAGAACAAATATGAAGTATTCATTAAATTCAAGGAATTCAAATCCTTGATCAAGAACCACACTGAAAAGAAGATCAAGACTTTTCGATCAGATAATGGTGGAGAATTCACATCAAATGAATTCAAAGAGTTGTGCAAAGACTCAGGGATTAAGAGGGAGTTGTCCACTCCATACAATCCACAACATAATGGCATTGTAGAAAGGAAGAATAGGACTATCATGGAAGCTACAAGAGAAATGCTTCATGATCAAGATCTTCCTATGCATCTTTGGGCAGAAGCTGCCAGAACAACGGTGTATGTACAGAACCGTACTCCACACAGAGTACTCAAAACAAAGACTACTGAAGAAGTCTTCTATGGAAAGAAACCAGAAGTCAGCCATCTCAAAATATTCGGATGTCCTGTGTACATACACATTCTGAAAGAAAAGAGGACGAAGTTAGATCCTTCAGGAAAGAAGGGTATATTTGTGGGATATTCTAAAATCTCGAAGCCCTACAAAATATACTTCCCAGGGTTCAAGAAGATTGACATCAACAGAGATGTAACAATTGGTGAAGATTCAACCTACATCAAATCTAGGAAGAAACTGGTTGAAGAACCTGAAGAAACAAGAGAATCCTGAATTCACGACACAATCATGAATGAAGAAATTCAAGAAGAAGATCGAGAATTTGAAGAACCTCAAGAACCTGTAGGTCCACCTCTAGAGAAGAATCCTCATAAGCGGAAACCTGCTTGGGTACGTGAAATTATCCAAGGTGCAGAAAGATATGGAGCTTTAGAAGAAACACCCAGAGGAAGAAAGAGAACTAGATCTTGCTCTAGTTACGTAGCCTTACTATGTGACATTATTGATAAAGAACCTTCCAACTATGAAGAAGCGACAAAACGGAAAGAATGGAAGGATGCTATGATTGAAGAGTATCAGTAGATCATGAAGAATGATGTTTGGGATGTTGTCCCAAGACCAGAAGGGAAGTCCATTGTAACTTCCAAATGGATCAACAAGATCAAGCATGCTGCAGATGAAAGCATCGAGAAATATAAAGCAAGATTCGTGGCTCGTGGTTTCTCACAAAAAGAAAGAATAGATTATGAAGAAACCTTTGCACCTGTAGCCAGATACACTTCCATCAGATTAGTACTTGCTCTGGCTACAGTGATGAAATGGAAGATACACTAGATGGATGTCAAGACTGCTTTCTTGAATGGTGTAGTAGAAGAGGAAGTGTATGTAGAACAACCACTCGATTTTGAGACACATAACAAGGAGTCTCATGTGTAGAGATTGAAGAAAGCCATGTATGGTTTGAAACAGGAACCCAGGAAATGGTACGGTAGAATTGATGGTTTCCTATCTAGTTTGAGCTTTACCAAGAGTAAAGCAGATTCCAACCTTTACTACAAGGTTGAAGATGGCAACCCAGTGATACTCTTGTTGTATGTGGATGATCTGTTTGTAATAGGTATGGATGGGTTGATTGCTGATATGAAGAGGAAACTTGCTACTGAGTTTGAAATGAAGGACTTGGGTATGATGCACTATTTATTAGGCATGGAGGTGTGGCAGAATGCGGTTTGGGTCTTCCTTGGACAAGGGAAGTATGTAGTAGAGATTCTGAAGAGATTCGGGATGATGGACTGTAAGTCCATAACCACACCTATGGCATCGAACCTGAAGCTATTGAGTGATGCTTCATCAGAAGCGGATGATGCTACGATGTATCGTCAGATGATTGGGTCATTGATGTACCTAATGAACATGAGACCAGATATTTACTTTGCTGTGAACACCTTGATTCAATTTTTGACAGATCGGGGACATGTTCACTTGATTGTTGCAAAGCATATTCTGAGGTACCTGAAGGGTACAGTTGATTATGGGCTCAAGTACGAAGCGAATCAGAAGATTAACCTAGAGGGTTATGTTGATTCAGATTGGGTAGGAAGCACCATCGATAGGAAGAGCACTTCAGGATGTTGCTTCAGTATGGGATCAGGTGTGATCTCTTGGTTTAGCAGGAAGCAATCATGTGTGGCTCTGAGTACAACAAAAGTAGAGTATTTTGCAGCTTGTTCAGCTAGTTGTGAGGCAGTATGGCTGAGGAAGCTACCGCCTGATTTATTTGATCTCCAGATGGATGATACTTGTATATATTGTGACAACCAGAGTTGTGTGAATTGGTCAGAGAACCCAGTGTTCCATGACAAGTCGAAGCATATCGAGATCAAGTATCACTATATCAGGGATATGGTGCAGAGAGGAGCAGTGAAGCTCCAGTATGTCATGACGGACGAATAAATAGCTGATGTATTGACGAAAGCATTGGCTAGAGTGAAGTTTGAGTACTTCAGGGAGAAGCTTGGTGTTCTCCAGATCGAGGTTCCCTCCAAGGGGAAATGATGAGACCTAGAGCCATTCTGACATGGGAGAGGATTAAGTTCCTTCCATGGTCATATGTAAGGGTTGATTATATCATGGTGAGAGGATTTAGGTTCCTTCCATGTCATATGTGAGTGCTGAGCCATTCTGATATGACTACAGGATTGGTTTCTACATGATCAGATGTAAGGGATGATTACCATTCTTGGAATGGAGGCACCTGGTCAGTTACCGGGAATACTCATTCTGGGACTGAGGGTTGTTCTGATATGACTATAGGATGTAGTCTTACATTATTAGATGTGAGCGCATGGCCATTCTGATGTGATTGAGGGATGTATCCCACTTGATCAGATATAAGGGGTGATGCCATTCTCTAGGAGAATGGAGGCACCTGGTTAGTTACCAAGAATCCCCAGTCTGGGACTGAGAGCCCTTTCGATGCGATGTGTTTACACATGGTCGAATGTAAGTGCAGAGCCTTTCTAATAGGATGAGGTTGGATATAAGTGCTGAGCCATTCTGGCACAATGTGTTTACACATGGTCAGATGTGAGTGCTGTGCCTTTTTGACAAGATGGGGTTAGATGTAAGTGCAGAGCCTTTCTGACAAGATGAGGTCGGATGTAAATGGTTAGCCATTCTGGTGCGATGTGTTTACACATGGTCAGATGTGAGGGCTAGGACTTTCATACAAGATGTGGTTAGATGTGAGTGTTGGGCATGCCTTTCTGACAAGATGAGGTCAGATGTAAGAGTTGGGCGGGCCATTCTGACTTAAGTGTCAGATATAAGTGATGATGAAGACCTACATGAAGGGTAGGCCTACAAGGTTGGCTCTATAGAACTTCCTATGATGAGAAGAATCGAGATAGCACCATTCTGAGATAGAATGTCATGATGATCCAGTTCAAGTGACGATCCAGATGTGATGTTGATCCAGACTTGATGATGATCCAGATGTGATTATGATCCAGCAGTGATGATCCAGAACTCAAAGATGAAGAAGAATCAAAGACGAAGAATACGAAGAAGACAAAGAAGATAAAGAAGACTTGAAGATGAAGACGACGAGATGATCTAGTTGATACAGAGAATAAGACCAGTGCTGAAAATTGTGTCGAAAGAATACCTTCCTAGTTAAGAGGTAGTGTTGATGTATTTGTAACTTCGGAATGTATTCATCTATGTATCTTATGTATTGTACCCCGATGTTTATTCCGGGATTTGTCTGTAATGTAATTGAGTCATGTCATGCCCCGATGTTCCGATCGAGAGGATCTATAATGTAAATAAGTCATGTCAAGTCATTATGGGTAACCGTCCTATTGATCAAGGGTTAAAGTCCCCACAGTTTCGGGGCACTAGGGTTATTAGAATCACCTAGTGAGGTCAGCCCTAGTTGGGTTTAGTCAAGTTGGGAATTAGTATAAATAGATAGCTAGCCTCTCTATTTGATACACACTCACCCACACTCAATTCTAGCGCATAGTTGAGGAAGAAGAAGACACTGGGACTAGGAAGAAAGAGGCTACTGCTGTTGGGAGACCATCTTACTATTTTGGGATTTTCTATTTGGTGTTGATTCTATCTCTAAGGAAGTTGCGGGGTTTTCTCCATTATGGTTTCCCCGAGGAAAAACACTATGTTCATTGTCTCTTGTGTTTGATTGTTGTGCTTGTTATTCTCTCAGTTAAAGATCCTAATATAATGCTAGCTTAATGTTAAAAATCTAACAAAGACCACATATAAGTTTTGATATAATGAATATGAAACTCTTTGGATCTTCCTAAAACATATTACAAGAGATGATAAACTAAGCTTCAAAATCAAATCTACTTGTTTTAAAGGTAACCAAAAGGGAATAGTTTTTAAGTTTGAAAAGATTGAAAATAAAGTGTCAATCCCAAGCTTGAATAGAATGAAGAGTAGAAGGTGCATGTAGAACAAGAAGCATTAGATCTCAAAGAAAAATAAGTGAAGATAAAGAGGAAGCAACTGAGCTCCAAATTTTCCTTCACCTTTGGTGATCTACAAAGCTAAATGACTTCAAGCAAACAAGATTAAATCTAGTGTGATAAATTAAATAAGACAAAAAAGAATCAGTATTAACAACTACAGTTTGTCACTTTCAAATATTAGATAATCGTCCACAGGAAGATAAATTGAAAACCTCAAATGCCTACTGTATGGATTAATAAATAGTCTTCTAAGCTAGAAATAACATCTAGAATTTGCATATGAAGAAATACAACTAAGTTAATATCACCTCAATGAAGCTCAAGCATTCACCATGAAAAGATCTTACACCATGTGGACCTCCAAATTATTCACTTTATTCATAAAATTAAACAACTACAGAGCATTACATGAGTAGCGATTCCTCTCATCCATCAAAAGGAGGAGCAAAACCTTGCCGCTACAAAATAAATCCCAGGGGGGCACATTCCTCATTGTCAAAGGAGGGTGAGTTCATTAAAGTTGATTGAGATGATTGGGGGATAGTGTTGGATGAGATTTCAAGTAGAATGTGCCACATCTCCCTAAGGATATGTGCCCTCCTTTGGAAGCTTCACCATCCAACCAAACATTATGACCTATACAATGCACCTCCCTCGTGAGGGAGGGTGAAACCCTCACTTCAGAGACACTTTCCATGACTTAGATTCATCCTCAATCACACGTTTTGAGCTTGAGTTGAAGTCTCGCAACACCAGAGATGAAAATTCCACCTTTAAAACATGTCATCGACATGTTGACATTATTTTAGAGATTTGGCTTTTTGTCTTTTTTGGTCATTTTTTGACATTTGTTGGCTTTTTCTGAGAGAAATTCATTTAAGTGGTAAATAATCACTTAAAACTTAGGAAAGTGGGTTTTTGGGTAAAGAGGGTGCTCCGAGTTTGAAAAAAAACACGTCAAATTCCCCCTCTAGACCACACTTTTTTTACACTTTGATTTTTTACAATTAACTTATAAAAAAATTAACCCAATTTAATGGGAATTTTTTTCCTTAAAATTTAAAAAACAACCTAGGGGGGACTTAGTACATGTTCATAATGATTCAAAATAATACCTATCATGGTAATATACATTTACCCCTAGACTTTAATAACCTCTCGAGGCCTAGACACCCGTGTGACCATTCCAACTTTGAAGGAGTGGGTGAAAAACTCAAAAATTATACAAAACTAAAGAGTACATATAATTAACAAGGAAAAAACAACCTAAAATATCCAACTCAATGTCTAGGTCCTAGGAAATTCAAGTGTGTTACCTAAATTCATCATGGTATTAGACTTTATTACAATATCCTCAAGGGGTATGAAGATGTAAAAAATAGAAAATAAAAATGGACCATTGAATTGGGCCTAATGAAACCATGGAATTTTTCGGCACTGAATAGGAATAAGTGACTTGTTTTGATCCTTAGTGGCTCACTGGAAATCCCCTAAGTGCAAATTAGTGGATAACATTTGGCTCCAACTGTAGTACATGTGCTCATTTGATTTTCAATAAAAAAAGAGGCGGCGAGAATCCCATAAACTTTGGTTCTTGCACAAAATTAAAGTCCTTAAGTCCCATATACATAAAATCAATGCCAAATGAAATATAAGTTGCAAAATAATATAAAAAATTATTATATAAGAATAATGTACACTAAGTAATACACAAAAGGAAATATTGAAAGGAAAATGAGAAGGGTTTAAAAAATCCTTGAGAATGCCCCCATGGGCATTTAGATAGCATTGTTGAAGAACAACTTCAAAATTTTCCCATTAAGTGGTTAGAGAAACTTTTCTCCTTCCATATTGTTGAGCAAAAATGAATTAGTGTTGACCACATCATAGATGATGAATGGCCCCAACCAAAGGCTATCAAATTTTTCGTGATTTCCTGAATTTTCCCTTTGCTTGTCCCATAATAGAAAAGTATCTCCAATTTGAAAGGACCTTGGTCTGGAAGACTTATTAAAGGTCCTTTTTACTTTGTCTTGATTCCTTATACTCTAGTCAAGGACCTTTCTTCAATTCTCTTCCAACTCAATTATATGATTAACTCTGTTTGGTAAAGCGCCCTCTTCTAACTCATACTCTTAAAGCATCTGAAGTATTGGCAGCTGGAGGTAGACGAGAAATGAAATAGTTAAGCCATACACTAGATCGAAAGTTGTCTTTCCAGTTGCACTTTTCATAGTTATTTGGTCAGCCCAAAGTGCATATTTAATCTTGCTAGCCCACGATTTTTTGTTATTTCCAACATTTTTCTTAAGTATGGTCATTATGTTCTTATTATTGGACTTTGCAAGACAATTACCCTAGAGATAAAAGTTGGATGAATGGGATAGGACAGTGCCATACTTAAAGCAAAATTATGTGAAATCTACTGAATTGAAGGATTTGGCATTTTCAGTTGTTATTTTGTCTAGAACACCAAATCTTGTGATGCTTTTGTCCTCTAGGAAATCCATAAGAACTTTATTAGTATCCTTTTTAGTGGGAATTTCATAAAGGAAACTTGCTGAAATAATCAGTTGTTGTTGGAATCCAAGTAAACTCGTTACTTGATTTTTCTTTGAACTGACTGATGAAGTCAAGCCCCCACTACTGGAAAGGGGCTAAAACTACTACTGGTTGCAAATGCAAGGATTTCAACCTTTAATTCCTTGTGAACAACTAGCACTGCTGACAACTCCTGACAAATTTGTGCACATATGAGAATATGGAGGGCCAATAGTAACCTGCTCTGAGGATTTTGTGGGTTGTTGTGTCTGCTGCATAGTGAACACCACAAAATCCTGAATAAAACTCAGCCAAGAGTTTTTTAGACTCTTTCTCATTAACACACCTAAGAATTACTCCATCTAGTTTCCTCCAACCTAGTCCTTCTTGGGTGATGCAATATCTAACGACTTTTAAACTTAGAGCCATTCTTTATGACCTTTAAGATGATTGGGGCATGTAAGGTTAAGGAGAAAAAACATGACATCTAATTACCAATGATGATCTAAACTCTAAAGCTCTGGAGACAATACTAGTGTTCACCCATCATTTTGACATACCAAACCTAAGGCCTCTTCATTCCCCTAAATTAACATTTTGGTTAATCCTTTCCCTTTGATTAATTTGGCAGCTCTAATCTCTAAGTCATATTCTTGAATTTTAGAGACTCGTTTGCCCCTTATGCCTAAACAATCTTATTAAGACAATATATCTTTAATTGTTGCATGAGGTACATAACCAATTATCTTTGAGTATTCAACATATGTTCTGAAATGTTTCCAGTCAACACCTTGAATGCATAGTCCATGGCCCTTTGAAAGGTGGCACCAACATTCAACAAACCAAAAGGCATTCTTAAATATTCAAAAGTACCACAGGGTGTGGTGAAAGTAGTTTTTTGCTTATGTTCTTTGTTTATCAACACCTGATTGTAACTTGAGAATCCATCCAGCATGGACATTATTACAAAACCTGTTACTCTTTGGAGGAGAGTTTCCATATATAGCAGTGGGTAATCATCCTTTTGACATGTTATGTTTAGATTTATGAAATATATGCATATCCTTATGCTCCCATGCTTATTTCTCACAAACACCAAGTTAGAGCACCAAGATGAGTGCCTTGTTGGTGCTATGATCTTATTGGCCAACATATTCTCAAGCTCCTTTTTAACTATAGGGATAACTTGGGGTTGATTTGTCTCAGTTTTTGGTGGAAAGGTTTAAGTTCTTTAGCATCTTGTTTTAGAGGTATAGTGTGTTGAAATGCGTCCTCCCGATATGATTTAAGCTCGTCATAAGTGAATCCAAACACATATCTATACTCTCTTACCAGATTTATCAAGTCATTTCTTTCCTTTTCAAAAGTGCCTTTACCAATTTTTAGGATTTTTTGTTTCTTATTTATTCCAATGTTGACTTCTATATAATCCTTAGGATTCAATGAATCTATGTTATTCTTTGTTTTATCTTGCCTATCAAATATATGTTCAAGTGTCACAAGACCACGAGAAACTGGATTTCTAAAATAATCACCTTTTACCTGATACTCTTTAACATCTTCCTAAAAATTAACACTGAAATTGGAAAACTATTCAACATTATGAATAACTCTTGGAATATGCTCATCATCTCGAAATACCTACCAATGCTCCTGTCACGTCCCCAGCCCTCATGGTGAAGAGGACGCGACGAACGCATCAAACACAGCCGGGGCAAAATGCCCAATGAACATAAACAGAAAATCAAATGCTGGAATTAAACATTACAAGATGCATTTATTTTCATTCATACAGCGGAAGCAAACACACATTCCAGCAATCACATGTTCATCATAATTCCATATACAATTGTTATAATTGCAGAGATAGACTGGCAGCACTTATCTGTTAATGAAGAATTCACCCGCAACCAGCTACGTCGTTGCAACGTTCCACCCAACCATAGGCCAGCTTGCTCATCAATATCTCAGCAACGCTGCCACCCCCGAGCTGGGCATGATTCCTTCTGGATAAGGGTCAATTGCAGGCTTATACATAGCCAAGGGGACACAAAACAATGAACTAACACTGCTGGGTTTCACAGGCTTTCAACAGACAAGCCAAGCCAGCACAGTCCAAGGTTCAACCACTGAATACCAGCAGCCAAACCATCCCTTCACAGCTCTGTGATGAAGCAAAACGACCGGTGACAGTCCCAAGCGAAAGGTAAGACACAGCTCCAGCCTATAAGGCAACTCAGAGTAGGTTTTGGCCCTAACGTGGCCAAAACAACTCAACAACAACACCCAAACCAGGGTATATCAGCAACCACAACACACCATGAAGGATAACAACAGTCCACAGTCCCAAAACGGGGAAATTCAGCCAACAGCACACACAATTCCTCAATAGAATGGTTGGGAAACATCACACAGTCCCAACAAAGGAGAAGAGAAACTCCCAGCGTGTACAGACAAGGGAAATTCAACCCACGAATTAGCAATCCACAGTGGTCCAAAACGAAATTGGAACCCACAGCCAGCAAAACGCATGGGGAAGACACAGCCCCAACACAAACAGCAAGCACGGCTCTCTACAGGGGAAAAACGACCCAAACATCTGGTGCGTGAGGAAAAACTCGCACCCAACAGAAAAATGCACGGTAAGACATACCCAACTTTCTGCGTGAGGATTCCAGCAGTAGAGGCCCTGCGTGAGGAGAAAACAACTCCGATTTTGCCCGTGGATGAACAAAACAACAGCAAGGATGCGAATTACAGTGCGTGGGTGCTTCAGCAACTCGTGGAGCCCCAGAAAATGTCTGCGTGAGACTAAAAATGCCCCCAAAACCTGTGCGTGAGGAGCCAACAGACTAAAATCGTGGTGAGTGAGTGAACTGACCAGGGAGAGTGCGTGAGGGAGAGGAATGGACAGACATGGGTGGAGTGGGAAAATGGGTAAGGCTGACAGCCTGCCACAACCACCACCACTTCAGCAATAACTCCCCCAACCACCAGCTGAAGCATTAAAGAGGTTGGCAAACAACAAAGGTGGCAAAGCAACAAGGCAATAAAACATGGGTTTTTCCCCCATAACCAAGGTTTGACATCCCCCACCCCTTATCCTTTGGAATCCATGCCCTTTTCATTCAACGTTGCACTGCCGTAGCTGGTTGTGGTTTATTTTAATTGATGTGCGCGTTTACATGATGCCAAATTATAATGTGCCTTATAGCACAGCATACCATCGGCAATTATCCCCATTGCCGAAACATACATAACCAAATCAATGGTGGGGCTTTTGCCTTGAGCTCCTCACCATGATTAATTACATTATATACATCATGCAAACGGGGTCGAAACTGGGGACATTACAGCTCTATCTTGTATGGAACTGATGGTCTGAAATTAATCTCTAGTTTACTACTTCCATTTAACAGTTCCTCTAAAGGTTGTAGGGTTGAGGCTGATACAACTATCTTATCTACCATGTCATTCTAATCTTTAGGAATTGCAATTAAGCTTAATGCATCAAATAATTCTATTGTATCCCAAATTATATTCCTATACATTTTTAGCCTTTGACATTTGCATGCAAACTGGTTCTTTACTCGGAGAATTATCAAATTAGAGTTGCCTTTTATACTTAACATTTTAACCCCCGGGTATTTAGCTATTTCCAAACAAAGTATAAGTGCCTCATACCCTATTGCATTATTGGTTTCTTCAAATTCCAATCTAAAGGAAAAGTTTAAAGTCTACCCTCTAGGTGAAGTGATGACCACTCCTGCCCCTTTTCTAGATCTTGAATATGCATGATCAAAGTTAATTTTCCATATTTCATATACTTTTTCATCCTTAATTTTTTCTTTAATAGGAGCCAAAAAGGTAGAATAACAAGTATAATTTCCAATGTCCTCTATATTATAAACATTATCATTTGAGGGTTTCTTGGGTTCTTCTACACAATGCTTCTTTTCCTTTTCATTATGCAATATTACAAGTGAGTCTTCTAATGTTGGAACTGTAGCATAGGTTCAATCCATTTGTATCCAACCCCCCAAGGTAGCAACCCATTTTCTTGTCAACAACATTCCCCAGTTATCTGGAACACTAATCACAAGTATACCCATGGTTATGTGAACATCAAGATACCTAGCCAATCTTACTGGTTGATTTAGGATGATGCCCGCCACATTAAATTCTCTGAAGCCCATGGCACAAACATTCTTATAAGGCTTGGTTGTTCTTAGATGAAATTTTTCCATAACCTTTTAAGTCATTATGTTGGATGAAGATTCATAATATAGCATATAGTTGTGTATAATAAGATCACCTATCATCAATGATACATAAAATGGAGGATGATATTCTTTTCTTGAGTCCATAGTAAGCAAGATGACTCGAGGGTCTTTAATGAAATTATTCTTTGTTGGAAAAGTATTTTCTTGAGTCTTTTCAAAACTTATTTTTTTGGGAGTGGGGTCATTTAGGACTTTAATCAATATTTTTCTATGCTCCGGAATTTTAATCACTTCAGTTGTAGGTATTGATATTTTAACATGTTGAAACCAACTACCTATATCAATATCTACATTTTTAGATTCATAAGGATTTATTACCTTAGGAGCATATTTATTTTCATTTGAAGTTCCAACATATCTCTTCTCTGAGAGTTGAGGGCTTTGAACTTGGGCATTTTTCGAATTTGCTCTAATGTAGGCATAGCACCATAATTCTTGGTAAGGTTGTCTAACTCTTGGCTATGCTCTCTTGCTTGCTTCTAGGTCTCTTTGGAAATGGGATGAACTTGGCCTACTGCATTGATGAATTGAGGTTCTATTGAATATGTGTTACTACTGCTTGCCTATGAAAAACCTTGTTCTAAGATCTGGAGTGCCACATAACAAGTAGATTCTTCATGAAGTGCTTCACAAGGTCTATAAGAAGGAAGGAATTCTTCAACCGTATTAGTTGTCTCAATTTTATTGGGAGGCCTATTATCTTGATGAGGAGATTTATTTTGGACCCAATTATCCTTGGGTGGAAAGTTATTTTGATTCGCTTGGGATCTCTCCATGGTTATTACCCATTTTTGCATATTTTTCAATTGGTTTGCATAATCAGCTTGGATGGCTTCCATTTTTTCTTTCATTTCTCTCATATTGTTATCATAACCATCCTGACTTTGATTCATGGGATCCTTTTCTTTGGGTTCATGTTGCTTAGGGGGAGCAAGAGATCTTGTAAAACCATGAACATTTGACTTTCCAAAAGTTTGTGTATTCATTTCAATCTTGGTGGACATCTCTTGAGCTTTCTTAAGCGTATGAAGTTCCTTATCCCTTAACTGATATCTCATTTCCCCACTTATGATTCCATGTAGTTAACAAGCATAGATTTATTAGGTGGATTAAAATCAACATGAATACTTGTCACCAAATATCTAAATGTTTTGTTGAACTCTTCCATGGTATTATTTTCATTTCTTTGTATAATGTGGAGAGCAACTAATAGGTGACAAGGTTCTTTTTTCTCCCCCCATATTTTCTTAAAACCTTTCACAAATTCATAGGTTTTATAAGTATTATCATTAATATTTGTGAACCGGTCATAAGCATCCCCTTCTAAAGATAGAGAAAATAGTTTCATGTAAACATCATCATGCTTTTGAGCAACATCTCTAACCCAACTGAGAAAACACTTGGGAAAACTCTTCAGGTGAGTTGTGGCAATGAAAGAATTGTTCCCTTAGAAGGTTGGAAGCTTTTCGATGGCTTTGTTTGGGATGGAATGAGGTTTACCTACTATCTGACAGAAGTCAAGGGGATTAAAGAAGTCATTCATTTCAAAAGACAAGTTATTATCATTATGGTTTTCAAAGAGGAAATGGATGTCCGAAATGGACTTAGATCCTAAATTTTCAAGGATTCTATGAGAAGATAGCCCATTCAACCTCCTTCAACAATCCCTTTCAGGATCCGAAATGAGATTGAATGAAATGAGACCGAATAAACCTTCTGAGCTTTTTCTAGTAGAATATCTTGTTGGGTTTATGGACAATGGAGTAAATTTCTAATTATCACTAGATCAAACAATTTTTATTTAAGGAAAAAAGGAAAAGGTAAGTCATTCTTCGGGAATAAAAATATTTGTCCTTGGCAACAGAGCCAAAAATGTTGCCTCCTCTTACACACTTGGGGGTTAACGCAATAGAAATATTCAAGTTACTTGGTGTGTCCTTGGATTCAGGTGTTGTCACTTGATCCTGACTCCTCTGTTTAGGCTAACTCCTAACGAACCCAAGGGGGTTAGTCCCAAGAAAGAGTTGCTAAGGCTCTTTAAGTGTTTTTAGTTGTTTAAGGATGTGATTGATTTTTAGGAGTTAAAAAAGATGATGTAAAACTAAACAAGCTGTTGCAATATTAATTTCAACAACATAAAAGATGTAACATTCACCACAATTTATGACTGAAAGAAAATAATGAAATTGCAAGATTTAACCAATACCAAAATGAGTCAAAATATTGATGTTGCTGAAAATATATGTTTTGCAATGGAGTCTTTGTCAGTTTTAGATTATTAGAATGGTGATCGAATTAAGGGGAAAAGGGATTCTCGATATACCGTGAGGTACTGGGAATATGTCCGAATTTTTCTCAATGTGGTTCTACACGAGAAAATGTGGGTTAGATGGCGTCACGGGGGTGTGTCCAACACTACATCAAACAAGGGTGTACCTTGATGGGCCACACAGTCACTTTCTATTTGTTTCCACTATGCAAAATTTTCCCACAAATATCAAATTATCAAAACGTCATATTTTCATTATGTTTGAGGGGCGTTGCTTTTATTAATGCTGATTTTTTAATTATATGTGGAGAAATTATAAAATGCACACTTCCGCTTTTGGTTATCCCAAAGCTAAGCCAAGCCTATGATGGGCAAGAGCATCCATGGAAGGAGCAAAATATTTATTCCAATTTAAGATTGTAAAAATAAAATCAAAGTGTGAGACTAATTACTTCATTATGAGTATATTTTCCTGTACTTGAGCAATCTCTTTTAGGTACTTGGATAGAGCATAATGGGTTAGTATCTGATTTTGCAAATGAATAAAGAAAAAAATAATTGATTGATACAACTTTTATTTGCAAAAAATAAAACTAATGTAAACCTCGAGGTATAAAGTAAATAAAGCAAACACACAATAGTGATACGGTCTTTCCCCAAATGGGAGAAGGGGGGTGTGGAAGCCTTAAATCCCACTTTTTTTTTATTAATTTCGGTTATAGCTCTTTGAATAAGGAAATTCCTTTGACCCTTTAGATGTAGGATCAAGAGGCTTACAATATCTTGGAAGAAAGAAAGAAGAGAAGAAGTCTTTTGAATAGATCTTTTGGAAGGCTTAAAACCTCAAAAATTCCTAAAAAAGATTCTGCTTTCCTATCAACAAAGCAAAAACCAATAAACTAATGATTTTTTGTATTGGTGGATTAGCCGAAAAATACAATAAAAATACATTAGCTAATCCTTGCAAAAATTTTGGAAAAAAATAAACTTCAAGCATTAACAAACTAGGACCAGGTCTAAATTTTTGATATAATGAATATAAAACTCTTTAGATATTCCTAAAACATGTAACAACAGATGATAAAATAAGCTTCAAAATCAGATCTACTAGTTTTAAATGTAACCAAAAGGGAATAGTTTTTAATCTTGAGAAGATTGAAAGGAAAGTCTCAAGCCCAAGCTTGAATAGCATGAAGAGTAGAAGGTGCTCGTATAACAAGAAGCATTAGATCTCAAAGTAAAATAAATCAAGAGAAAGAGGAAGCAACCAAGCTCCAAGTTCTCCTTCACCTTTGGTGATCTGCAAAGCTACACAACTTCAAGCAAACAATATTAAATATAGTGTGATAAATTACATAAGAAAAGGAGAGCCCAATATTACCGACTATAGTTTTCTACTTTCAAATCTTAGATAATAAAGCACGAGCAAGAAAATTGAAAACCTCAAATGCCTACCCTATGGACTAACAAATAGTCTTCTAAGCTAGAAATAACATCTACAATTTGTATATGAAGAAATACAACTAAGCTAATATCACATCAATGAAACTCAAGCATTCACGATGAAAAGATATTGCACCATTGAAAAGGCCCAATCAGGTGATTGCAAGATGGGGAAACAAAAAACTTTGGGTATGGGAGTATTCTATTTTCGTTCTTTCATCAAAGACTCACTTCGATGCACCCTGGCATCACCCTTATTCTTTTTGGGTCTCAAAAACCTAGGATGATCTATGGGGAAGAAATGATGTATATGTTGGGAGGTGGACACATTTTGTAAGGTAACACCTTACATATTTATCTTATTAGATAAATAAATATATTTTTATTATTGAATTGATGATATGAATACATAGTCTCTCAGCATATATATAGTACATAATAGTGAAGAGTTACGTCTCTTCTCACGTCGTTTGTTGCATTTAGCATATACAATATTTATTAATTAATTACTTAATTTAATTTAATATTTTATTTACATATTATTCTATTTGGTATGTTACAAGTCATCATCCTCTGAAAAGATTCATCCACGAATCTTCTATGAGCATGTTGCAGTGACTGGAATTTTTACCACAAAAAACGATGCCACAATATAGCAGTTCTTGAAATAACTGGTCGCGTTTCCATTCAAATATTTTCATTCATATGATTATGTAGATAAACAAATAACAACTATATGGAGTATTCTTATCAGCTTCTAATCTGATGGTGTTCTTTTGATCTTCTAATTTGATGTAGATTTCTTATATTTCTGCATGCTTTTGTATAGTATTCTTATATGTAGTGACAACTACTAATAATGTACTTACTTCCTTGTCTAACGAGCTTGGCTTTAGTTGTTCCCAAGGAAACTTTTGATGTTGAGATTCTAGAACATATTGAGTTACGACCACACACAACATATGTTCATCTCTTCATTTGTCACAACATCTTATGGGTTTCGTTCTTCTATGTTATCCTGATTAAGGTCATCTTTGACGCTTTTATTTTCATCGTTGCATTCTTCTATGACTTCAATTTTTTATAATTGTTGTTAACAATGAATTCATTTTCAACTGTATTTTATGTTTTATTATTACAATATATGTCATCGTCGTTTTCTTTACAATTGATATTGACATTGTGATTGTCAATATCATCTTGATCTTTCATATCCTTGTCTTCTACCTCTATTGTTTCATTGCATTTGCTATCGTCTTCCTTAATAAGTCCTTGTTCTTGAGTTTCACTAAACAATTTTATAGATTTTCCACTTGGCATATTAATGTGTTTTACTTCCCTACCTTGTAAGAAGCTGCAACGAAATTCGGGTAGACATACATATTTTTTACTGACTATCGTATTTTGAGGTTTGTAGTTGGGGTGTCTTTTGTTATCTCTCTCGGAGTCTGGTGGCCTGAAAATTTTGTGAGGAGGAATATAAGGAGGCGCTCATCATGGCCTCCCTTCTTTTCTAGTTGAAGTAGTGATTTCAAACTCTTCCCTACTTGAATATTTAGGAGTTGTCGTTGTACCTTGTTCCTCTTTACTTAGAAACTTGGGAGTCACAGTTGCTTCTTTTGTTGTGTGTGCAAATGCATTTTCCAGCTTTCCCTCCCTTGAGACTTTGGAGACCGTAACCACTTATTCATAGGCTTCTTCACCATTTTCTCTCAACCTCGGCTCATTTTGATCAATAAGTTCTTTGAGGTATGATCTTTCTACAAGTTCTTCCTTGATTCCATCTTCTTCTGTTGTGGATGTAAAATATGTTTCCAACTCTTCCTTATTTGGAAATTCAGGGGACGTAACCGTTTCTGCTATCATAGGTGCCATAGCAGTTTCCTGCTTTCCTTTTCTTAAGAAGTGAGATGTCATAGCCACTTCTTCATAGGCTTATTCATCATTTTCTCTCAACATTGGCTTGGTTTGAGCAATAAATTCTTTGGGGTTTGATCTTGCTTCAAGTTCTTCCTTGATTCCATATTCTTCTGTCGTGGGTGCAAAATCAGTTTCCAGTTGTTTCTTATTTGGGGTGTAACCGCTTCTTCTATCATAGGTGTCATAGCAGTTTCCCGCTTTCCCTCGCTCGAGAAGTGAGATGTCGTAGTTGCTTCTTCTTCATAGGATTCTTCATCATTTTCTCTTAACATTTGCTCGGTTTGAACAAAACGTTCTCCGGGGTCTAATCTTACTATGAGTTCATCCTTGATTCTAATTGCGTCACTCATTTCATCTTGGTTGATTTCTTGTGTATTTTCATTTTTTTTTGTTTTTTGCTTCGCATTATTGCTTCAAATATTTTTTTATCATTTCCTTCAGAATTTTAAAGTCTTATTCATATTTTTCCCACTTTTTGTTTACTTTCTCGATTCCTTAAACAAATTTACCCCGTGATGACGACATTTCTATCTTCAAAGTCTTTGAGAATTTGAGTTTTTTTTAATAATAATAATTAATTAATTAATTAATTAATAATATTATTGTTGTTGTTGTTGTTGTTAGTGTAAACCATATATATAGTTTAATATATAGTTTTTTTTTTAGATTTTGAAATGTTATAATAATTATTATTATTATTTAATAATGATTTTATTATTATATTTTTTAAATATTGGGATTTAGGGTTTAAGGCACAGAGTAATGGTATGGAAGAGGAGTAAAGGGGTAATGCATGGATAATAATAATTAATAATAATAATATTATAGTAATGTATTATAATAATGATATTATTATTATATCGGTTTTTTTTAGGTGGGGGATTATAATATTAAAATAATTATTATTATTATCAATAATAATAATATTTATTTTTTAATGACGGATTTTTAGAGGAGGAAGGTTTAGTCGGGGGCTTGCGGAGGTGGGAAGACTGACAGAGTCATGGACGAAGGTAATGGGGGAGGCAGGAAATCCTCCCTGGCAGGGGACTCGACAGGATTGAAGATCGGGTATATCTATTTAGATCTTGATCATTTGTCGATCCAAGCAAAAAGATCGATGGTGCAAAAGCTAGGGTAGTGCTTGCCAAAAGTGGCCCTGATTCCGACCATGCAGGTCGAATCTTCAAATATTAGGGAAAGAATCCAGTATATGTAAGATCATGCATTAATCGGGAAGTTTGTGGGAATGCAACCTTTGGAAAAATCCCTTATCTGGTGGATCAATACTACCTAGAAACCCAAGGGGCACTATGATATTCAATTATGATCCAAGGGCTTTTTCACCATATCCTTTATTAATCTAGAGGATGGGAACAGAGTTATGGATGGGTTAGTACTTCCTCTATTCAGCAGGCCTATTCCTGAGACCGTGGAAGGAGAATTTTTGTCTGGAAAAGGAAGATATGAAAGTGGCACCAGTATGGATTAGGTTGTACTCTTTGCTGGGTGAATATTGGGATCCAAAAATTTTAGAAGACCTAGGGAACTCTCTGGGGAAATTAATGAAAATATCTGAACAAACCATGATCCAGAGATACACAGCTTATGCTAGGATCTGTGTTTACATGGACCTAACAAAAGAGCTACCAGAAGCAATCTGTATGGCTTGTGAAGATGAGTACTGGGTTCAAACCCTAGATTATGAACAAATCCCATATCGGTATCGTCAATGCCATGAATATGGTCATATGTTTAGGGATTTCCACATGAATAGTCCTAATACAAGTATGGGGAAAGAAGAGGAAAATAAGGACCAAGGGTTCTCAAGGGTTTCATCAAGGAAGCGAGGTAGACAGAAGCAAGACACTCAGGAGGTGAACAAGAAGATAAGAGTTTCAATAAAATTCGATATCTTGGACGGGATCTTGGAAGAATCCTTGGAGAAAAAACCAGTGGAAAATCAGAAACCACATCCTTCCATGGAATTTGGGAAGCCCGTGTCTCCAATGGAGGAAGAGATCACATAATATATGCAACAAGAGTTAGCGGATGAGAGGAAGTAGAGGATATGGATATTGGTGATCTGGATATAGAAGGGATAGAGAAGTCACGTGTGGATAAAGGGAAAGGTTATGTCCCACAAGAACAAGTGATCTTGTTAAAAGAAGCCATCCTTAATGCTCAAGTCGTGCACTAGCTAGGGAGAAGCTCAGGATCCCACAAGGAAACGAAACAGAAGTTTGAAGAACCATCCAAGAATACAGGCACAGAATCGAATAGACAGAGAGTAGCAGAAGCAGGTAGACGTTTGGTAGAGTCAGAACAGTACCCTACCATTAAGGTTGCTCTAGGTTTGTAAATTTCTCAATGAAGATTTTATCATGGAATATTAGGGGTCTAAACAATCCAAGAAATATTAGGCTCTTAAGAAAGAAGATTAAGTGAACAAACCCATCCATTGTTTTCTTACTGGAAACTTAGTGCTTGACAACTCAGATTTAGGATCTGAATAAGAGAATCTGGAAGGGGAGCGAAGGGGTAGGGATTGATGTAGGAGGCTTGGAAATCCTATGGGACCACACTAGGGTAAGCCTTGGGTATTTCCAATGTAACCAATGCTCCCTCTCCACGGACTTCAAAGTTGTAGGGTTTTCAGTTGAACGGATGATCAAAAAATTTTATGGACCTCACAATGCTAAGAAAAAGAGGGAGTTCATCAAGTCTCTTCGAAAACTCGGGGATAGGAGGTTCACTGATCACTAGGTTTTGGGAGGGGATTTCAATCTCATTACTTCCCTGGTGGAAAAGAAGGGTGGATGGCGCAAGATCGAGGAGGAAAATGAAATCTTCAAAGATACCATAGAGGAATTAGGACTGGTTGATGTTATTCCTAGAGAGGGATGGTTCACATGGAACAACAAAAGGAATGGTGACAGACACATTGCATCCAGACTTGATAGATTCTTGGTATCTAAATCCATCTTCGATCTAGGAAGCGAACCACTCAAAAACGCTCCCCGAAGTTGGTTCAGATCATTGGCCAATTGAACTAATGTGGGATGGGATGGGATCCAAGTTCAAAAATCTCTTCATGTTTGAACAATTCTAGTTGGAGCATCCGTAGTTTGGTGAGAATATTAGACTCTAGTGGGAAGAGCTTAGTGAAGGAGAGGGCCAAAGTATATACAAATTCCAACATAATTTAAAAGTTCTAAAAAATAGCTTAAAAATGGAATAAGGAGGAATTTGGTAATATTTTTGCGGATAAAAGGATCCTGGAATCCCAACTGCACGAGATTCATTCTATTGGGACAAATGGAGGGTATACCCCCAACCTAAAAATGAAAGAACTTAACCTAAGCTCCAAGTTAGAAGAGAGAGCCAAACAAGAAGAAATTCTATGGAGACAAAAGTCGAGGCAACGGTGGCTAAAAGAGGTTAAAAGAAATACAAAATTCTTTCAGTATTCGGTCATAAAAAATAGGATGCAAAACAAAATCCTTTCCGTCAAAACCTCTAGGGGGGGGTGAGTATAAACTAGGGAGGAAATAGAGAATACTTTAAAACTCTATTTCATAGAGATTCTAACTGAGTCAAGGAAGGACAGGAGTGGGGACATAGAGAAAATAACACAACATATTCTATCTCTGGTCACTTAAGAGAAAAATGATCTCCTGATGAAACCCATGAACATCATTGAGGTTGAGGAAGCGATGTTACAGATGCAAGAACGCAAAGCTATGGGCCCTGATGGTTTCACTGTAAACTTCTTCCACCAATTCTGGGATCTTGTCAAAATGGAAGTGTGGAGGATAGTTGAATATTCCAGGGTCTGTAGAAGGACTCAGCCAACCTTCAATGCAAATTTTCTCACCCTTATTCCAAAGTGTGAAGGTGTTGACTCCCCGTACAAATACAACCCATAAGCCTTTGTAATTTCATTTACAAAATTATTACTAAGGTAATTGTGAATCATCTGAAACCCCTCCTTCTGATCTTAATTTCTCCTGAATAGTCAGGATTTGTTGAAAGGAAGCAGATTACATATGGGATTATTTTGTTTCACGATATGTTTCACTCTCTAAAAGTAAGAAAAATCATAGGCATTATGGTTGAGTTAGATATAGCAAAGGCATATGAAAAAATTAATTGGCAGTTCAATCGAATCATGTTAAAGGATTTTGGGCTTAGAACAGATTGGATAGAGTGGATAATGAACTTGGTGTCCTCAAACTTCTTCTCCATCTTGGTGAATGCAGTCCCTTCTTACATCATTAAGGTCTAGGAATATCGATAGCAGCCTTGAGGGAGAGCAACGCTATCAGAGGACTTTGAATTCATCTGAGGGTTGTACAACAAAGCCATCAACAGTTTGTGGACGATACAATATTGATGGGATAACCATCAGTCCAAGAAGCCACAGAGTTAAAGAAATGCATTACCAACTTTGGTAAAGCCTCGGGGTTAGAAACCAATGATCAAAAATCATAAGTCTTCTTCTTCAACACTCCCAGGATATCCAGACAAAATATTAGCCGGGTCTTGGAATTTCAAGAGAGCTCCCTTCCTTCCAAATATTTAGGACCTCTCTTAGTGAATTCGATGGCTAAAAAAGGTTCTTAGTCGGATATTCTGGGTAGCATGAAAAAAAGGCTGACGAATTGCACCCTGCGAGCCCTCAATCTAGCTAGCAGACTGGTACTAGTAAAATCAATTTTACAATCCATGCCAACTTACCTTTTCAATACCCTAGAAACCCCAAAATCCATTCTGAAGTACATCAGGAAAACGCAGAGAAAATTCTGGTGGAGCGATACCAATGAAAATGAAAGTGGGATCTAGTGAATGGGGAAATGATCTGCACTCCCAAGCACTAGGGGTTTTGTGTCTCAAAGAGCCTACAAATTCAAGTGTGATAAGTGGAGAAAAGTTGTGGTGGAGATGAGTCTCCCATGCCCAGGAACCCTAGGAGGATATGTGGCACATTAAGTACGTTGAGGGTTGGGAGCGCTGAGATCTCATAAGGTTCTCAGAAGACACTATGGGATCTCACATTTGGTGGACTGATTGGCAAGGGAGAGGCTTGGTTTAGGAGCACAATTACTGGGAAGTCAGGAATGGTTAGACAGCCTGGGTTTGGGAAGATTCTTGGCAACAATTACCCACACTTGGGCATAGCAGGTATTTTCGGTGGATTCAGGAGGAAATTGTTTCCCAAGGGATTTCCAAGTTCAAGGATATATGGAGAGATCAGGCAGATGACCAAGACTTATGCATCTGGGCGAGAAAGGAATGGTGGGAATGCTTCGGCCCTGGGGAGGAAGTGGAAAGGATAGAAGAATCCCTCGACAACCGATAGGTAAGAACGCATCTTGGGGACGATAAGTTGCGATGGGGTTACACCCAAAAAGGTTTGGGAATATTATTGGTAACAATTACCCACACTTGGGCGTAGCAGGTATTTTCGGTGGATTCAAGAGGAAATTGTTTCCCAATGGATTTCCAAGGTCAAGGATATATGGAGAGATTAGGCAGACGACCAAGACTTATGCATCTGGGCGAGAAATGAATGGTGGGAATACTTTAGCCCTTGCGAGGAAGTGGAAGGGATGGAAGAATCCCTCGACAACAGACATGTAAGAACGCATCTTGGGGATGATAAGTTATAATGGGGTTACATCGAAAAAATATCTTTCACAATGAAATAATCCTATGACATCCTAACTAAATCCGATACCTTACCTACGAATAAATAATGGGGCAATTTGTGGAAGAAGAAACTATGGCCCAAGATTTCAATCTACAGCTGGCTAGTAATGAGAAATCGAATATTAACAGGAGAAAACCTCATTAAAAGAGGGACGGTAGGACCTTACCGATGCTTCTTATGCGAGCTGGATGAAGAAACTGCCATCCACCTCCTGGATGCTTGAAATTTCACCTCTTTCATTTGGGACCAAGGGGTGGAGATATTTCTAAAATTGGATCGGGTAAGGTAAGACTCGGCCAAGACGCTTTCTGAGTGGATCAGTAACCCCTTCCAAAACTCCATTCTCAAATGATTGTGGGAAATTTTCCCGCATTTCATGCTATGGTAAGTCTGGAAGGAGAGAAATGCAAGGACCTTCCATGGAAAGGTGCTATCAAAAAGCAGAGTGTGGGTGTCCTTAACAGGAAGAATGAAAGAAACCATTCAGGCGGAAACTTTGTAGAAATCATATTGGGAGGCCTCGACGACATAAGCTCACATCCTAGGGGCGTGGGGTTTGTCTCGGCTACTGCATCAAGGTATTCCCAAGATCAAATCTTCTAGGAAGGTGACAGGTGCAGAAATTTGGAAGCCTCTGCCCGAGGGATTTCTCAAGCTCAACTTTGATGGAGCCTCAAAAGGTAATCCGGGTTGGGTGGGCTATGGCTGCATCATACAAGATCACAGAGGATACATGGTAGGTTTTAGGATGGGATTCATAGGGTGGGAACCAACAATGTAGTGAATATTGAAGGCCTTCTGCAGGGTCTCGAAATGGTCATTGAAAACCATTGGACTCATATAATCATTAAAGGGGATTCCCAGGTGGTAATTCAGCTGGCCACGAAGCTTCAAAATGGCTTCGACATTGCCAAGGTGGCGCAGTCATGGGGATTAGAAGGTCTCCTAGAAAGGATCATAGGGGTCATAGTTGAAGGGTTAGTTGCCACCTTTATCAATGTACGAAGACAAGGGAACAAGGTAGCGGATAAGTTGGCCAACATTGGGACAGAGACTTGCCAAGTTGTCAAATCGAAG
This sequence comes from Pseudotsuga menziesii, assembly GCA_001517045.1. Classification (NCBI taxonomy): domain Eukaryota; kingdom Viridiplantae; phylum Streptophyta; class Pinopsida; order Pinales; family Pinaceae; genus Pseudotsuga; species Pseudotsuga menziesii. The sequence goes on along the minus strand of LPNX010997625.1, from coordinate 747,884 downwards.
GATTGGTACATGGTGATGGACAAGATAGGGCGAGACATTTGTGTGAACCTCATGCTCCAGGTCATGTGTAGCACTAATGAAATAAGATAAGCAACACACTGGGCACATGGTTAGGCAGGTGGCTAAGAGGTAAATACATGTGAGTGGCATGCACAATTTAATTCCACTTTAGACCCTCATCAGAATCCGTTAATTCTAAATATCAGAGTACGAAGAGAAATGAATGTCAGGAAAGGGAAGTATGGTTGCCTACGTGAGATTTATTCGATCCGTACCACAGATGGAATGTGAAGTATCATGATTTGTACAACAAGTATTAGGTGTCTGATCAGGTAATTGATATGTAGGGAGATGGAAGGCGACGAGAAAAATCTCATAAGTAACCTGTGTTCTATGTTTTATGTATCCAGCAATAACGCGAATTCGGGGATTGGAATTTGGGTGAGTGCCTAGAGACTGTGGGAGATCAATCTAATGGAATGAGGCAAAGGGAGAGGGAAGCGAGCCTTAAACCAGAAGGAGGGGTCTTGAAAGGAATCAAGAGCCCAAAAAAAGGAATTATGGAAATCACGGATGTATGAGCTCGAGCCACCATAGGAAATTTAACAGAGAATTAATGCCACTGAGCAGAAAATATGGGAGGAGTTGGATAGAGAAAAGCTCCATAAAGAATGTTAGAAAGCAGAAGAATTAATTCTTGAACCTAGTCATAATGCGGGAAAATTAAGTCTGTATGAGCGAACGGTGGCCCTTTTTTGGGTGATGAAAAATCTTATCGGGAGGATGGTTTGGGATAGACGAGAGGATGGTTCAGTAGAGGAGAATATCAATCAATGGTGAATCCCAATGTATGTGGAGTTCCAGCATTTGCATGTCAAAGTCGATTCCCTCATCAAGGGTCTCGACCTCTAGATCCCCCCTGTGCCTTCTCCAGTGGCTACCCAGAATCCAATTGAAGTCAACCTATGCCCGAGACGCATCCCAAATCTTCCTTATATATGGCTTGGTTAAGATCTACTGGTTAGTAGTCTAGTTTTTCAATGTGTGTTTCAAACTATAATGCTTCCCATATGAAAGTTGGAAGTTGATCAGTTTTTTTAGTATAAGGTTAGGAGTTTCAGGTGGTATGTCTCGTAGCAGTCAGGTCCCTCTTCATTTAGACTATGGAGGAGTAGTGCTTTTGGAAATTACAGATCCTTGGGTCTCTATGTAAACGATGTGTATGGGAAGTATGTTTGGTCAGAATGTCTGAGACAAAAGAGTAA
>LPNX010997625.1:685378-734882 GCA_001517045.1 Pseudotsuga menziesii | reverse complement strand
AATTAGCAACTTGCACAAGGTGGGACACACGAACTAGGCAAATAAGACAAAAATAAATGAATTAATGTCTAAGTGGGTAAACTATGGGTTGATTATTCTAACAAAAATATACCCCAGAAAAGTAAAAAACGTAGAATATTTAAACCATATCATTCTTGTGCACACACAATAAATTATGTAGTGGTTAAGTTTTCAAATTTATATCATAGTATATTTATAATTGATTGAATATATAAATACTTGTATATATTTCATAATAAATTTAAAACTCAAAAAATATTTATAATTATAAGTAAATAATAAAATTATATATATACACTAATGAAAGTTATTAGATTATACATATGAAAGCTATTAGATTATAATATGAAATTTAGACCCTTATCTTATCTAGTTAAGATATTATACTATGATAGATATAATGTACTAAAGTTATGATTATCAAGTCCAAGAAGGTTATTAATGTTGATTTTGTATATGACAATAACAACTTGGATGAAGTATATTATAAATATCTTGGAATTGATATTCATCACAACCTCAACTAGAGCTATAGCATTGAGAAAAGGATCAATGGAGGGTGGAAAAATTATTTTGGTCTTAAATACAATTGTAAGTCAACAAACCTTGTGATGTGGGATAAAAATAAATTATTCTTTGAAACTCTCTTTACTCTTGTTATACTTTATGGCTCTGAAATTTGGGGTTGCAACATCTCTAGAGAATCCTAGAGAAAAATTGAGCAAATCTAAAAGCGTTTTATAACTTATAACATCAAAATTAAAAGCAATACACCTTACCTTATTCTCCTGGTAGAGCATTGCTATGAATAGTTACTTTGGTGTACAAGTACAGGGTAATTGACATGGGAGACCAGAGACTCCCTAAACTTGCTTTAAAATCTAGTCAAGGCCACCTACGGCTTAAGGGAGATTGGCATAAAGACACCATGGTTTAGTTAAACCATCGGGGGATTAACGATAATGTCACTCTACAAAATAGTAATAACATTAAAAATACTATTACATCTAAATTTAAAGAAAAAATGTGGGGCAAAAAGGTTTTAGAGGTTAGAAGAATATTAAGAAACTATAAGGAGGTCATTAACCTTAATATGGAAGATCGAGAATGTCTCTTTATTTTAATTATCTCGAAGAACAAAACTAATATAGCCAAAATAAGAATGAACGTTTATGAGTTACATAGTGAAACAAGGCGCTAAACAATTCTAAAAATGTCGTGAGAGGAAAGGACTTGTAGTTTATCTAGGATTAAGAGCATTGATGATGAAAGTCACTTTCTCTTAGAGTTCCTTGAGTACATCCACATTTCATCACAATTTCACTATATTTATTATAAAAAAAACTATCTAATCTCCTAACTTGTCACTATAGTGACGTCGATAAGCTTCTTTCTAAGCTTTTTGAGCATAAACATAAAATTTTATAGCAAAGCAAGTAATTTATTTCTTTTGAAGGTCCAATAGATCAAAGTTGGTCTCAGTGGATGTTAATCATCATCATCATCATCATCATATATGTGTGTGTGTGTGTGTGTGGCCCCACTATGTTAAAAAAAAAAAATTCAAAAAAAAAGTGGGTAATTATATTTATTTTGAAGAATATATTACATCCAATATAGCCATAGTCTAGCTCATTTATGATATCAAAGATCAAGAGAGATGTATCTCACCTAGTTCAATAGTTCAGAAAAAGAAAAAGGGGAGGATTGCTCAACCCAATACAAAAAAAAGAGTTTCTAAATTACAAGGGTGCAATCCTCAACCATCTATAAGAAAAAAAAAAGAAACATATTGGAGGGACGTTCTCAATCCAAAGATAGGAAAAAATCATTCATCAATAACCATTGTGGGAGAAAAAATCTCAACCACTGGTTTCATATACCTGATTTTGGAAACAAGTGCATATCTGATAAGCAAAAAACTTCAACACTGAGCCAACATCAACTATGCATTGATCAAAAAACCCCTATAGGTGACATCTACAACTGAATATTACCACTAAGAGATGGAGATCTTTTCTAGACCATTTGGGTTGTTATATCTCAATGGATGAAAAGTTGTTGACATTTGAGGATAAAAGGATGGTTGGCATCCTTGTTGAAGTAGATGTTATTGGTGGACTTCCATAGGAGGTTGAAGTTATATAAGAAGACTTAGCCTTCAAGCAACATTTGGACTATAGGAATGTTCCTTTTCCGTGTCATTTGTGTATGTGCACAAATCAGTTATGCAACAATTTTCCAAGATATCTTGTGGACGATTAAGATGATGAGCCTTCGGAAGTGTTTCTACTTGAAGGAGGATTCCAATAATCTTAATTCCATAATGGTTATGGTTTCTCATTGATTGATCCTTAGCATCGAGCAAGTGGAGGTCTCCTCTGATAAAGGTCTGTCACCAATTAATTATCCCACCTCATATGAAGGTCTTTCCTCATCATAATTGAAATTCATTAAATCTACGGAAAATGATTTTTACAGTAAGATGTTGAATATGAAAAGTAGTAATTCATGTTCCCTTGATCTTTCTACCTCTAATTTCACTATTGTTTTAAGTTGAGATCCTCAAGAATTAGCGTTAGATCTCTCCCACCTTTCCTTGATTGTTAAAGATTCTTCCCAAAAAAATGTGGATATCGTGATTGAACATTTTTTCTATCTTGAATACCTTACCCATTTTGGCCCCTTTTGATAAGGATATTGAGTTTTCTCCTTTGAGCTCGACTTTATCCCATTTAAATGTTGATGGTGATAATAGGAATTATCAAACTTTTTCTAGTTTTTCAAAGGATGGTTCCTCCTCCCTCAAATATATTGGTGTCAAAACTCCCCTTCTTGTGTATATTGATAAACCCTTTGATAATCCTAGACTAACTCCTATCAATTCCATTAAACACCAAAATGTGGCAATTAGGAACAAAAGCAGGAAAAGGAATGGAAAGAGACAAATTGGGGTTTCTGGGGATAATAATACCTTTGATCTTGGAGAATATATACCACTCTCTTCTAGATTGAAGGAATATAACTTACATAAGTTGATGGATGACCATATTTATGATTTTGGGGCTCTTAGAGAATTTATGCCCCTATGGAGGGTGAATAATGTTAATTACAACCTATAATATTAGGGGGTAGGGGGATCCCCCAAGCTTAGTGCCCTCAAGAGGATGCTCAAAAACAATAAATTTGATATTATTTTAGTCCAAGAAACTATGTGTCTAGATTCTAAGGCGTGTGAAATTTTTCTAAGGAACTTCCAAGGATGGGAAATAAATGTTATGGATGTCGATGGCCTAACGTGAGGGTTGCTAGCAATTTGGAACGCTCTTGTTGCTAAATTTAACCTGTTTGTTACTTGTCTTGGCATAATTCTTATTGGTAAAACCAAAGGTTTTATTAGGAGATTAAAATTTTGAACTGCTATGGGCCCTATAATCATTAGAAAGTCTTTTTGATATTCTGTTGATGCATGTATGATTTAAACGGTGCCAATCTTATTTTATCTAGGGATCTAAACCTTATTCTCAATACAGTTGAAATTTGGGGTGATTGTACAAGATTGGCTCATCTATCTTATTAGTTTCAGTAGTTGTTCCAAAATTAAAAGTTATTGGATGTGGTCCCTTCCAAATCGAGTCCAACTTGGAAAAATGATAGATCTAGTCAAGAGGGGATTAGTAAAGGATTGGATAGGTTTCTCATTGTTGAAGAACCGGTTGGTTATTTATCTAGATACAGGTCTTGGGTTGTCCAATCCACCATTTTTTATAATTCTCTTGTCTTTCTCCAATTGGAAGGTGGCTCTTTTGACTATAAATTTCCATTTAAGTTCAACCATTCTTGGATTAATGAGGAGGTTTTTTTCAATTTGTTAGATATAGATGGAATGAGATCTCCATTCCCGATGGGTCTAATGCTATGGAAAATTTGACTTCAAAATTTAAGGCTCTTAAAGAAATTGTTGTGAGGTGGATTAAACTTGAGGAATACCCATCAAAGAAGGGACTTTTTATGATTGAATAGTCCCTTGACAAGATACTGGCAGATAAATTAACAAGTTCTTTCACTAAGGAGGATGAGTCATGGAGGTTGAAGAGCATAGAAATTTGGATTACTCAAGGTGATAAGAATTATACATTATTCCATAAATATGATAGCTACATGAGGAATATTAACTCTAATTGGGACTTAAAAGATGAATATGGGAATTGGATTTACTCACAGGATGATCTTGAAAACTCAGTAGTGGACCTTTTTTCTAAGCACTTTAAGGAATCATACAATTCTAATATTGTGTCTCGTTTAAATGCAATTAGACACTACCCATCTTTCTACACTAATTAAGAAGGATTGAATATTGGGAAACCTGTCATAGTTGCAGAAATTGAAGGAGTTATTTACAAATTTGCCAAGGACAAGATCCTAGGATCATATGGATGGCCTGTGGATTTTTGTATTGACTTGTTTTACATGTTGGGTAATGATTTGTTGGAAGTTGTGGAATTTTTTAGATCACGGGGTTATGTTTTAGGAGCTTTAAACTCAACTTTTATCACCCTTATACCTAAATGTGATATGCCCCAATCCTTTATGGACTTTAGACCAATTTCATTGTGCAATCTTGTTTAGAATATTATTACCAAAATCATTGTAATAGACTTGGACTTATCCTATCAAAAGCAGTATCCAAGGAGAAATTTGGGTTTTTAGAAAACAACCAAATTCTAGATGCCATTGGTGTTACACAAGAATGCCTTCACTCTGTAAAATTTAAAAAATCAAATGCTTTGATTTTGAAGATGGATTTAGCAAAATCTTATGACAAGGTAAATTGGGGCTTCTTAAGGTTGATTTTGATTTTGAATGGCCTCCCCTTAGAAGTCATAAATTGGATAATGGCTTGTGTGTCCTCAACATGTTTTGTTGTTCTGGTAAATGGCTCTCCTGCCGCTTTCTTTAAGATCTCAAGAGGTTTAAGGAAAGGTTTCCCTCTCTCTCCTATCATATCTCTATTGGTTATTGAAGGGCTTAGTAGGATGATTGATAATGCTAAAAGGAATGGTAGGTTATTTGGAATAAAATTATCTTCTTGTGTTCAAACCACTAATTTACTGTTTGTTGATAATGTGATCATTTCTGAAAAGGGTTTTATGGAGAAATGGGGCACCTTTTATGAAATTATTTCTTTGTTAGGTGCTACATCAAGTATGAAGGTAAGCCATGTCAAATCAAACTTTTACAAGAATGGTGTTGAAAATGGCCTATTGTCTCAAATTATTTTCTTTCCTTGTAAAGTGGATCAGCTTGAGTCTGGGTTCAATTATCTTGGATATTATCTGAAACCCAATAATTACAGGTGTGAAGATTGGCTATTGATGGTAAAGAAGATAGATAAAATAATTGGCAATTAGGTATACAAGTATTTATCTATGGGTGGCATGCTTAATTTAGTTCGCTCTATTCTGGTGGGAATTCTTGTTTATTGGTTTTCTATGGTTAAAATTCCACAATCAATACTAAATATAGCAAGGAAGAAAATGTTTCAATTTCTATAGTCTGAACTAGCCATAGTAATAAAATGTATCTGTCAGAGACAGGAAAGACTTGCTCATCGAGAAGCTTTAAATGGTTAGGACATTAAAAAAATTAAAAAAATCAATATGGCACTTTGTATGAAAATTTTTTGGCGTGGGAATTTTGATGTTGGTTTATGAAGCAAAGTTTTGAAGGAAAAATACTTGAAGGGAATATCTATACTGCGGCGAACCTTTTCTACTCAAGGGTTAAAGTAAAGACAATATTTTTTTTAAACTAAAATAATAGCTACAAAATTTTACTAGGGTGAATGAACCTAAACTCCTAGCTATACAGTTTTCAAGTTTACCATAATGAAGTTTGGATTGTTTGACTACACATACGTTTTGTGGCATGACTAGAAAGTTACTCTTAGGACTTACTTAGCTGCTAGCTAGCCACATTTCACTCATTTTGTAGGTGGACTTTCAATACAAGTTTTTAGGTAACGTCTATAGTTCTTGCCTCAACCCTAAGCTACATCCCAAGGTGATCTATATTATAAGGTAATACATGGTAAAGGTTCTGCAAACATTATCTCTGAAATCAAATCATTGTTAAGAAATATTTCACATCCATGAAAATTAGTATATAGTTGGAAGTCGAAAACCATTTTGGATGAATTAGGTTTGCTTTACTTTCACTTTTACCCGTCGTTGACTTGTTCGGCCGAGTTGTCACTCTTGCAACACCCTCAACATGGTTAGCTTCGAATACGTGACATTGAGAGGAATTCTACCCTTGCAAGTAGAATTTGGAACCATGGGAATATCACGGTTTAATTCCACGAAGGTTTTGTGGGAGGTTTCTGGCTTCATCCACTGCCAAGTGATTTGAATTTCATTATTTGACTTCTCTAACTTTCCAGTCCTGTATGAAACTAAATATCAAAGCTTCCATGATGATTTCTTATTACAGTTGGTTTCCCCCAAAAGAAGGAAATGCATGCAGTCGGCTCGGCTCTCTGTTAGCCACCATAAATTTTCTTGCTTTGATATAGCTGGGGTTTTAGGTTGGTTACACCCTTTCGAGAATTCATTGTAGTATTTATATCTGTAATGTATTCATTTTAATGTAGCTAGGGTTATGAGCTTCATTTATTAAAGAAACAGTCTCCTTCCCAAACCCTCTTGCTAGTTTTTGTTGCACTTCGAAACATTAATTGGAAGAGAAATTTTCAGCACATATGTGTGGAAGGCGCCTTTGAGGTTGTCTTTATTGAAGGGTTGAAATGTGTTTATTTTGGAATACTCTTCTGTTGCGATTGTATTTGCTTATCTATTCATATTTTAGGGTTTATCTATTTGGTTGTCCTTAATACGTTTGCTATAAGTTTATTTGAATTAAAGAAATGGAATCCAATAGACTTGGAAATTTGATTTCAATTATAATTAATTGTTTTGTTGCAAAGATGTTGTTCTTGATTAAATCAGTTTGTAGAAAGAAAAAAACAATAATTAAATTTACAGCATGATTACAATAGAATTTTTATTATTAAGTAAATAGCAAAGGTAATGCTAAGCACATGATAACCAGACTCTTGTCATTATAGAAATCTTACACATCAAATTTAAAAGAATAATTTAAGGGTTTAGGTCTCAAATAAAACATATCTAACTAATTCCAGAAACAAGAAGTTAATAGCCACACACCACCTGCCCTTAGGAAAACTTGAAGCGTTGAATCCTACAAGTGTTCCACCCCCTTTCCCAAAGTCTTGAGTTTACAATTCATCTCCTAGAGCCTCAAGTTTTCCACGAAGAAGAGAGTTATGTATCCCAAAACCTAGAATATTTACATGCTCAATGGCAGTTCCAGTTCAAAGCCTAACATCTCACAGATGTTCTCTAGCATCTTTGAGCTATTTAATAATAATAAGTTTGAGCCTTCACCCCTTGTGATCTCTGGCATATCCCTTTCCTTTCCCTTTTATTTTTGCATTCCTCTATTTTCCCTTTTCATATGACTTTTAATAGCAATAACTAACTCTCTTTAGTATTGACCACTTGTATTCATAAAGATGGCTGCAGGTTTAGTTACTACCATAAACTCAAGTTTATGTCAATTAACTGCAAGCCTGCTTAACTTCCCATTTTTGAATTTGTATTCATAATAAAAATAAATTACTAGTTTCGTAATAATAAAAATAAAAATTACGTAATCATAAAATGTTACGAGGTGGTATTACAATATTCCCGTACTAAAACTTTGCACCGTCCTCGTTGCTTAATCAGTCTTATCACAATCTTGAAATAAAACTGGATAAACTTGTCTCATAACTTCCTCTCTTTCCCAAGTAGCTTCCTCTAGTGTGTAGTGTTTCCATTGAACCTTAACTTTCATAATAGTTTGCTTCCGAAGCTCAACCTCTCTTCTATCTAGAAAGCACATTGGTTTCGCCTGAAATTTTCCCTCCGGTTCCACTTATACATTATTCCAATCAATGATATGAGATTGATCATTCACATATTTTTTAATAAAGATACAAGGAAAACATCATGAATTTTTATATAAGGAGGTAAGGCCAATTGATAAGCTACAGGCCCTATTCTAGCTAATATTTCAAAAGGCCCCATATATTTGGGTGCAAGTTTTGCATAAATTCTTGTTCTTAGCCTGCTTTTCTTTGGCTTGACTCTCAGAAAAACATGTTCTCCTAATTTGTACTCTTTAGTTGTTCTCTTCCTGTCTGCATAACTTTTTTGCCTATCATGTGTTGCCTTTAAGTTTTGTTTTATTTGTCGTACCATTATCTCCATCTGTGCCAACACATCTGGTCCTAAAACCATCATATCTTCAATATTTCCCCGATTGAAAGGTACTTTACATCTTCTGCCATACAACACTTGAAAAGGACTAATTTTGAGAAATGCTTGATAATTATTGATATGCAAATTCCACTAAATGGATACAATCCTCCCATTTGATCGGTTGACTCATAACATACATCCTTAACATATCTTCTAATACATGATTCACTAATTCGGTCTTCCCTGTATTTGCGGATGATAGGCAGTACTAAAATTCAACTTTGTATCCATACCTTCGAATAATGACGTCCAAAACCTTGTAGTAAATTTTGCATCATAATCAGTGATAATTGTTTACGGTATCCCATGAAGTCTGAAAATCTCTTTCATGAATATATCAGTAATGTTTATGGGCTTATAAGTTGATTTTACGGGTATACAATGTGTTGATTTACTTAACTTATCTACTACCACCATAATGGAATCATGATGCTTCTTTGTTCTTGGAAACCCCGTAATGAAATCCATAGTTATAGTTTCCCATTTCCGTTCAGGAATGGGTATAGGCTACAATAATCCAATTGAATGTTGCTGAACAACTTTAACATGTTGACAAGTAAAGCGCCTAGCCACATATTCAGCAGCTTCTTTGTTCATATTTGGCCAAGAAAAATATTTCTTTAGGGTTGTTATAAGCTTCTAATATCCAAGATGTTCTGCATAAGGATTATCAAGTAATTCTCTGAAAATGATTTGTTTAATGTTAGACTTATTTGGTACATAAATTTAGTTTATGAAACACAAAAATCCTTTTGTATCAATCTGGTACATGCTATCCTTATTATCAACAATTTTTTTTTACATTTTTCCATTAATTCTTTATACTCATCATCACGATTAGACATTATTTTCAACAGATTTTTAAATTATGATTCATATTCACTAACTAGTGCATAATGCATCACATGTTGTTGTTGGCTTAATGCATCTGCTACTATGTTTTCCTTCCCTTTTATGTCTAATTTAAAAATCATACTCACTCAGGAATGAAAGCCATCTGGCCTAGTGGGAATTCAAATATTTATGATCAAATGGGTATTTTAACCCAATATTATTGGTTAGCAACAGAAATTTCTTTCCTACCAAGTAATGTCGCCAAATTTTAAGAGCATGAATAATAGCTGCCAACTCCATATCATGTACTACATAATTTTTTCATGCTCTTTTAACTTTTTGGATTCATAACATATTACATGACCTTCATGTGTTAAAACCCCACTTAAACCTTCTTTACTTGCATCAATGCATAGTACAAAGTCCTTATTTGGATCAACAATTCTTAATATTGGTGTTGTTGTCAATAAATGTTTAAGTTTATCAAAGTTATCTTGACATTGTTGACTCCAGATAAAACTAATACTTTTCTTTTGAATGGTTGTTATAGGATGAGCTATTTTGGAAAAAAATTCTATAAATATGCGGTAATAACCTGTTAACCCCATGAAAGATCTAATATCATGTAGATCTTTTGGTACTGACCATTCTAGTATTGCCTTTATTTTAATAGGATCAATCGCTACACCTTCTTCTAAAATTACATGTCCCAAGTTTTGTACTTCTCGTTTATAGAAATCACGTTTACTAAGTTTTGCATAAAATTGATGTTCTCCTAGTGTTTGCAAAACTTCTCGTAAATGTTCCTCATGCTCCTTTTTTATTTTTTGAGTAAATTAAAATATCATCAATAAATACCAGTACAAATTTATCCAACAATTTACTCAGTACATTAATCATCATATTCATGAATGTTCCAGGGGCATTTGTCAATCCGAAAGGCATTACCACAAACTCATAATGTCCATACCTGGTTTAAAAATTTGTTTTATGAATATCTTCTTCCTTAACCCGCACCCGATGATAGCCTGACCTGAGGTCAATTTTTTTTTTTTAAATGGCTCCTCCAATATGATCAAACAAATCATAAATTCTTGGTAATGGATACTTTTTTTTAATCGTCATTTTGTTTAATTTCCTATAGTCTATACACATTCTAAAAGTGTCATATTTCTTTTTAATAAACAAAACAGGCGCTCCCCGCGGTGACACACTAGGCCAAATGTATTTTTTGTGAAGTAATTCACATAATTGCATCCTTAATTTAGTCAATTCGGGAATACTTATACAGTAAGGAGCTCGTGACACAGGTGTTTATCTAGTCATTAGATCTATAGCAAAGTCTAAATATCTCTTTCGGGGGGAACCCGGTATTTCATCAGGAAACACATCCTGAAATTCCTTAAGAATAGGGAATTGTTCCAATATTGTTTTTGGCTTTTCAGGTTCAATTTCCATGATTTTAATAGCATAAAGTTGGCACCCTTATATAATTCACTTCTTAATATGTATTGCTTAAATTTGTCACGTACAGACAATTAATAACCACAATGTGATATTCTAGCCAGTCCATGCCAATTAAAATGTCGTATGCTCCCAAAGGGAGTATATTTAGGTTACCTAAGGTATCCATTTCATTAAAACTCAACCTACAATCTTTAATTGATTATGTGACTTTTCGTTTTACCCCTATTGCCAATTGCACCAACCATGCATTTTTTTGTTTTTCTTTAATAAAATTTATGTTTTTCAACTACTCTAGGTGCAATGTAACTTAAACTAGTTCCTGAATTGATGAGTATAGAAACATGTGTATTCAAAATTCTACCTTCTACTTCCAACATAGTGGATTGATGTTATATCAGTCGGTATTCTAAAGCAACATTGATTCTGGGTATATTCTTGGCTATGTCATTGACAGTATATGCTTCCTACAGTAAATTTACAGGAGTCATTTTTCTGTTGGGATTGTGAGGACAATTTATGTACATATGAGCTCCATTACAACCCTAACATTTTATTTCTTGTGTATAGGTACTCCCTTCGCTATTGAAAGTTCTTGTACCTTTTGTCTCGTTTTTGTTGATTGAGCCTAACCTATTATATTTTTTATCTGTTTGAATTCTTGTTCCTTTTCTAAAAGGAGAGGGTTTAAATCATTTTCTACATCGATCCATCTTTTCATTTTTCTTATTTTTCCAATTCCTGCTTAATTATGATCTTTGTTTGAATAAATGATAACATAATTTATCTTTTATAATTGCTTCATCCATATTCTTAGGCACATCAAACTCGAATTTTTCCTTATAAATCGAGAGTTAATAACTAATAAACCTATATACCTTAGCTTTTTCATCCCTTAAGTAAGGTACATAATGTTGTAAATTCACAAACTTAGTTACAAACTCCTCCATGGTTAACAATCCCAGTCTTAAATCATTGAATTCCTTGGTTTTCTCATCATAATACCATTCCAACATATATTTCTTTTTAAATATTTTTTTAAAAACTTTCCCGCTCAACTGAAAAATAGCTAGACTTTCTCTCAGGTTATCATCATATCTGTAAACTTGGAAGTATCGTTTGATATTCAATAACCAAGCTTCAGCTGCCTCTTAAGATTCTCCATCAAACATTGGGGGTGTCAACTTTTTAAATTCTCCTTGTAACTCCATGGGTTTTTCTTTTTGTTTCTTGTAATTTGTTTCATCGTCTTTCTTTAATTCTTATCTAGTTATATGGATATTATATGTAGTTTCCTCACTGTTGTAACTTTTTATATCCCCCTTTCTTTTATGCCCAGTACTGCAAGAATTTTGACCATTGTTCTTTTGTGGATCTATCAAAAATTTTAATATTAGTTCTTTCATGTCTTCTTGATCTGATTTAGCATTTATCAATTAATATTGTCCTCATTTAGGCTATCCAAATCAGCCTTCAAACTTCTCATATTTTCTAACATTTCTTATTGTATTTCAGCATTTCGTTTTGCCTCAAGTTCCCCATAGAAACTTGCATTTTCTAATACTGGCATACCTTCAGGTACTATTTCTTCTTCCATACTTGGTTCTGGTTCAACCATTATTATGTCTACATGTAACAATATTTACTCATTTGTTATTTTTCAAAAATCATACTACCTACAATATGTTTATCTATATTAAAATATATGTACATCAAAATGATTGTGTGGTATCCCTTTAGGTATAAGTGTGTAAACCTTGCTCTGATACCATTTTGTAACGAACCTTTTCTACTCAAGGGTTAAAGTAAAGACAATTAAAAATAAAAATGTTTTAAAACTAAAATACGAGCTACATAATTTTACTAGGGTGAATGAACCTAAACTCCTAGCTATATTGTTTTCAAGTTTATCATAACAAAGTTTGGATTGTTTGGCGATGCATATGTTTTGTGGCGTGACTAGAAAGTTACTCTTAGGACTTAATTAGCTGCTAGATAACCACAATTCACTTGTTTTTGCAGGTGAACTTTCAATACAAGTTTTTAGGTAACTTCTATAGTTCTTGTCTCAACCCTAAGATACACCCCAAGGTGATCTGTATCATAATGTAATACATGGTTAAGGTTCTCCAAACATTATCTCTGAAATCAAATCACTCTTAAGAAATATTTCACATCTGTGAAAATTGGTATACAACTAGCGGTCAAAAATCCTTTTGGGTGAATTAGGTTTGCTTTACTTTAACTTTTACCCGTCATTGACTTGTTCGATCGAGTTGTCGCTCCTGCAACACCCTCAACAGGGTTAGCTGCCAATATGTGACATTGAGAGGAATTCTACCCTTGCAAATGGAATTCGGAACCACAGGAAGATCACAGTTTAATTCCATGAAGGTTTTGCAGGAGGTTTATGGCTTCATCCACTGCCAAGTGATTTGAATTTCATTGTTTGACTACTCTAAACCATACAGAGATACTTTGAATACTCAATCGTGATTTTTTTGGGACTGTTGTTTCTCTAAATCTAGGTAATATACCACTAAACAATATCTGTTGTTTAAAAATAATATATGTATTGTATCCATCGCTTATTTTTAATGGTTTTCATAATGTTTACGTAGGCTCTTGCTACAGTTAAGACTGGATTTATAGCATTGTCATCAAATGCGTACTTAAAGGTAAGTCCCTGGATTAAATTTCCAGTCCTATATGAAACTAAGAATGAAAGCTTCCATGATGATTTATTGTTACAACCAGTTTCTCCAGAAACAAGGAAATGCATACAGTCGGATCGGCTCTATGTTAGCAACCATAAATTTTCTTGACTTGATATAGCTGGGGTTTTAGGTTGGTTACACCCTTCGAGGAATTCGTTGTAGTATTTGTATCTGATAGTATTTCATTTAATGTAACTAGGGTCATGAGCTTCATTTATTAAAAGAAACAATCTCCTTCCCAAACCCTCTTGCTAGTTTTTGCTGCACTTCAAAACATTAATTGGAAGAGAAATTTTCAGCACATATGTGTGGAAGGTGCCTTCGAGGTCGTCTTTATTGAAGGGTTGAAATGTGTTTATTTTAGAAAACCGTTTGTTACTCTTCTATTGCGGTAGTATTTTCCTATCTGTTCATATTTTAGGCTTTGTGTATTTTGTTGTCCTTAATCTTTTTTCTATAAGTTTATCCTAATTAAAGAAATGGAATCCAACAGACCTAGAAATTTGCTTTCGATTCTACATTGCTTTTGTTGCAAAGCAATGTCGTTCTTGATTAAATCAATTTGTAGAAAGAAAACAATAATTAAATTGAAAACATGATTGTGATAGAATTTATATTATTATGTAAATAACAAAGGTAATACTAAGCACATAATAACGAGACTCTTGTCATTATAGAAATCTTACACAACAAATTTAAAAGAATAAGTTAAGGCTTTAGGTCCCAAATAAAACATATATGTCTAATTCTAGAAACAAAAAGTTAATAGCCACACACCACCCGGCCTTAGGAAAACTTGAAGCATTGAATATTGCAAGTGTTCCACCCCCTTTCCTAGAGTCTTGAGTTTACAATTCACCTCCTACATCCTCAAGTTTACCACTAGTGCAAAAGAGAGTTATTTATCCCGGAACCTAGAATCTTTACATGCTCACTGACAGTTCCAGTTCAGAGCCTAACATCTCACGGATGTTCTCTGGCAACTCTGCGCTATTTCATAACAATCAGTTTGAGCCTTCACCCCTGGTGATATCTGGCGGCTCCCTTCCTTTCTCTTTTATTTTTGCATGCCTCTCTTTTCCCTTTGCCTAGGAATTTTAATAGCAATAACTAAATCTCTCTGGCCACTTATATTCGTAAAGAAGGCTGCATGTTTAGTTACTGTCATAAACTCAAGTTTTTGTCAATTAACTGCATAATTTCTTAACTTCCCATTTTTGAATTTATATTCATAATAAAAATAAATTACTACTTTCATAATAATAAAAATAAAAACTACTTATGCAGAAAATGTTACGAGGGGGTATGACATATACTCCAATGTTTTAGGAACTCTATGAAATCAATTGTTAGAGTTCCATCCATTTGGAATGGGTTTATTAGTGTGTTTTACTAGATAAATAGGTGGATTTCTTGGAAAGTTGAAAATGGTGTTAGTATTCTTGTGGGGATTGACCCCTTTATTAGGGGAGCAGAAAATTTCTTGTTATCTCTTTCTCTTTTGGAGTACTTGGCAGAGTTTGGTTTCATTGCATTAGATCATATTAGAATACTGGGATGGTTAAGGCCTTCATAATCCTACTGGTTTCTGATTGAGGATGTGGGGCTTCATGGTCAATGGGCTGCTGAATGGAGTACTTACATTAATGCCTTAAACAAAGCAGACATCAGGCTCAATGAGAATGATGATATGATCATTTGAAGCTGGAATAAATCTGCATGTTAGGTAAATGCCAAGGAAGCATATAATACTATTATTTTGCATCACTCTTCTATTGAAATTAATTGTTGGTCTGTTAAGATATGGAAGTGGTGTATTCCTTTAAAACTAAAATGTTTCTTTTGGTTATGTTTAGAAACTACTCTCTTACCTAGGGTAATTTGGTTAGAAAAGGTTGGATTGGTTCAGGACAATGTGTTTTATGCAAAAAAGAATGTGAAACAACTAATCACCTTTTTGCTTCTTGCCATTTTAGAAAAATATTATGGAAGGAACTATGTGAATACTTGGATATTGATTAGAGATGGGTCACTCTGAGTATAAAAGAAAGTTTTAATAGGTGGAAACGAGTAGTTTCAAATCATAAGAACCAAACTATTTTTGTGTGTTGTACTTTATGGAATATGAGGAACGTGGCCTTGTTTGAAGATAATGTTCCCAATGTTCAAGCTTGTAGCAGGAATGCTCCCTCTTTTGTTTTTTATTCTACTACAAGATTTTTTTATGGTGCGGGATAATCTTGCTCTTGTGGGTGTAATATGATACTTAGAATCAATGAATAACACTTCTTCAAATTGTGGATGGGATGTGTAGTAGGATCGAAAACAAAATTTGAATTGGTGGCTACGTGGTGTCTACTCCAATTTGCCATGATTAATGGTATCAATTCTCTCTAGGTTTTTGGTGACTCTTGGATTATAATTCAATGGGAAAATGAACATTCAACATTCAACTTTTATGTCTTGATTGTTGGTGTCAACGCATCAAACAATTGCTTTTAACTTTCTTTAGCATATCAATTTCTCATATATACATGTCTTATAACTTTAAGGTAGATCAAATTTCAAAGATTATTGTGGACACTCTAAAGGCACTTTATTTTATGAAGAATTTGTTGAGGATGTATTATCCTCAGATGGATCTATTTTATTTCTCTTATAACTAGTGTTTTGTTATGTCTAATGGATAGTGACCTAGGTATGGTTATAGATCTTCCACTTTGGTTTTTAGTAAGTTGGAGGATTGTTATACTTTATGTTTACTACTTCTAGTTTGAAGGACAACATCTTTGGCTAACGTGGACTGAATGTAGCATTTACATGATTGTATTGGTTTGAAGACTAGTGTATTGTGTCATGAAGGAATCATGCTTTAGGAAGATGTGAAGGTTGTATTCACTGTATTTCTTTAATTCCATGGAATAACTAGAAATATTTTTTTTTGTTTTTTGTTTATTATTCAAAAGTAATGTTATTTATTGTATATACAAATAATTGGTTATTATATTTTATTTATATTTTTAAAATAATTAATGATGTAAAATGTTTTTTGTATTTCAGTAAACTTTTATTAAGATTTTAACTAAAGTGATATTTAGTTTTATAATGGTTGGAGGTAGTGATGATATAAAATATTATATATTTAGTATTTCAATAATATTTATGATATTTTCAGGGGAGACAGGTGCGGGAGGGGTCATTATTGAACCTAGAGGACAAATAGTAAAGACCTTTGCATGGGGATTGGGACACCAAGACCAACAATGAGGACGAGTGGTTGGCTCTCTTCAAGGACTGGAAATGGTAGATCAAGGAATCATATCAATCCTACTAGTTTTTTAGGATTCTTTCCATGTTACCCTCAATATGCGAACATGTTATTCAGCAAGTTCCATAAAATGAAGGAGGTATTACGACAGGATCACTCACCTACCTCTTCCCCCTAACATTTCCTACTACCACATATTAAGATCGAATAATGCAAAGGCTGATAATTTGGAAAATAAAGGCACCTCTCTCCCCCAAGGCTCCATCTCTTTCAATGGTTCAAATGTTTGTATCAAACCCATTCCCTAAGTCTTACCATTGGCCTTCTCCTTCCCCTTCGTATGGCCTTAATTTGATGCTCTTGATTTCCTTGGATTTGGTTTTAGTGCTCCCTCCTTGCAACCCATGTAGCCCACGCTTGGATGAGTGGCTTCCCTCACCCTCCCTCCATTACAACCTATCCCTCCTCTTAAATTTTGTACTTTCCCTCCTTCAAATTGCATCCTACTCCCACGCTTCCGCCCATCCACTCACACGCGCAATGGCCTTCAGAAGGGATTTAAATACCCTCAGTCTTCCTTCACCGTTTATGAATATGTTTCTCATTGGTTTCGATCTCTATCTTAGTTTCGAGTTGCATCCCTCCTTGTAGTTTCTCTCTCGGCCTCCATTTAGGTGGCCTATTTCCACGTTTTTCCTGGTTCTAAGATCCTCTCTAGTAGTGCACCCTGAGGCTGCACTTATTTCCTTCGTAACTCAAGCAGAAGGATCCCCCTCTCTGTTGCTCTTTGGTGACATAGTGGATAAGCCTGTACTTTTATAGAAACTCATGGTTCCTGCAGAGGGTTCTCTCACTCTGCTACTTGTCGTTGAAATTGTGGACAGGCCCATTGCTTTTTATCATGAGTTTTACTAGTATTTGCGCAGCAGCAGTCTTCCCCATTCAGTTGGCATGGAGCACAGAGGCTTGGACCCAGTTCGGTGCAGCATTAAGGAAGGCTTTGATGATTTGAAGATAAACATCTAGCGTTTGGAAAACTTCGTGGTTGTTGGAGTCACCGATAACAGGGAAATGACAAAAGATGTCAAGCAATTGGTGGATGATGTGCATCACGTCTCCTATCATACCGGTTTCCATGATTCATGAATTGATGATCATGACAGGGACCTAAAGAGATGATGGGCACAATCGACTGCATCTAGGAAGACCTTCAGAAATTGCTGCAAATGAACCAAGGCAGTCACGTTCAAGATAATCATGGAGAAGCTGCTCAGAAAATGGATGAATATTTTGTCACCCAACTGGTGGAGTTTCGAGGAAAACCCAAATGATCTCCATCTAGAACTTGTTTTTTTGTATAGTTTTAAATCAGTAGTTTGTTCAAATTTACACTACTACTATTATAATTCAAAATATGAACTATTATAGCGGAACTAGAAGGCCCTCCCTTTGGCCTAGTTTTTTTTGTCTCTCTTATCCAACTATCATCCTACTTCTGCTATATTTTTGTATTGAATGGTTCTGCACAACCCTTTAATATACATTATTTTACAATTTCTGTTTAAAAAAAATTATGATATTTTATTGATATATTAACACATGTGAGTTTTATATGTAGTGAACTATTGCCAAATAATAATGTGATACATAATATTATTTGACTTCTATATGTCCAACTCAACGATAATCGTTGATTCAATTTCTTGAAATTCCATTGGTTTTTGAATTCCAACTCATACATAGAATTTTTTCTTATGAGGCCCATTTTAGACCCCAAATTTCCTCTAATGTTCCTTGGTGCAACAAAACTTTAAGGGGCTGATCCTTGAAGTATTGATGGAACAAATCAAGAGCCTCTCGAAGGCGTTACATACACAAGTGGTTGGATTTCCACGAGCATGGGTTTGTCTTTTTTGATGGTTGGTCATTGCCATAATATGTTACTATAGAGTCCATGTCAGGATGAAAGCCTGAGACATACCATTTGTATAAGATTTTGTATTATATGGTCATATATATGCATTGTCATGGGATATGGTGCCCAATTATATGTAACAATATACATGTATTGTACTTGATATAAAAAATGATCTATTAACATATTTCTAGTCTTATATATACAAATGTGTTTTCTTATCATGATATTTGCATATGTGATTTTATCTTGTTAATGTTAATGTGACAAATTCCATTCTAATACATCATTAGTTAATGCATCAGGTACATAATTGAAACTCCTTGAAACATGAATATAAATAATAATTTCAAAAGAATGCTCGAGAAGTCACATCCACAAAAACTTGTGTAAAAGCATAGGATCGTAGGATCATGAATACGGTATGTGATGTTAAGCTGTGACATTTCCAACTATGAATCAGTGTGAACTATTAAATATCATATTCCATGCAAAAAAAAAATCAATAATAATTCAATCATTGCACTATATTCGAGATGTTATTGATCATCAATCCATGATAAAACTTCCCTTGAGATCATGGGTAAACATGTGGGAGAATAAATCATCGAGGTGGTAGAAGCAAGTTTCCAAGTGTGACATTGTTTCACATTCCTCCTAGTAGTAGGAACTTTTCCACACTTTATCTTTCTATAAAAAAGTCCACCCTCAAGATGGAGCTATTAATCCACAAGATTTGAAGTTTCCCAAATCTTATACTCAACCCAAAATTCATCCCTCGCAACATAGGGAATGACTGAAACTCAAAAATGTATCCAATGCCAAATAAACCCTTCAATTATCCCAATTCCTAACATTCCTACCCCATCAACCTACACGAAAAAAGGAATGAGATCCACTTTTATGTAACTATTTCCTCAATCTATCCCAATCTTTATAGTGCTCTAACATAGGTATACCTTAAAATATCTATGGTGGAAAATATCTAGATCCAAACTCTCTCTACAACTGTCCCAATCCACTATCATTAATCCCCACCCTCAACCTACACAACATAAGAAAAGAGGCCCATTTCTCTACATGTAGTCCCCATTCCCTTCAAGTGCTCCAACACAAGTCTACCAGTGAGTCTCTGTGCTTGGACTCTGAGGACCTCAGTTGTGGTCCAAGTTTTGTAGAATCATAACCAACATTATGGACTCAATGTTAGAATGTTAGAATGAATGAGGCACTAACTCAATTCTCACTTTATATATGCATGGCTTTAACTTGTCATGTGGAACTCGAGAGGAGCATGCCTTCCCCCTCTCTTTTTTTAACAGAAACTGAGAAAAGAGTTGATTAAAGGGGTTGTGGAAAGCCATTCAGCACAAAATTACAGCAGTTTGAAAATTTTAGTAGTAAGATAGAACTGAAACAAAAAATGGCCATATAGAGGGCCTTCTAGAGCCGTTGTTGAAGTGACTATTCTGATTATTCACAATAATAGTATAAATTCGTATAAACTATTGATTTAGGATAATACAAAAAAACATTAGTTAAGGGAAAACCATTTTGGTTTGCCTGGAAACCCCACAAGTTGGGTGACGGAGTCTTCTTCCATTCTCTGAGTGGATGCTCCTGGATTGTCTTGAGCGTGACTTCCCTGATTCAGCTGCACCAAATTCTTAAGGTCTCCTTGTATACGGTCAATTTTTCCCATCATCTCTTTCATATCCATATCATGGTCGTCAATTCTTGCATCATGACAACTAGTCTGGTAGGAAACATAATGAGCATCATCCACTAACTGCTTTACCTCCTTTGTAGTCTCCCTATTGTTAACAATTTCAATGGCCACGAAGTCTGCCAGACATTGAATGTTGACCTTCAAGTCGTTAAAACATTCTTTGACACTTCGTTGAACATGATCCATACCTTTGTGCTCCATACCCAACATAGGTGGAAGTATTTTACTGTGTTGGCTTTGTTTGAGCTCGAAATGTGAATTGTTGCTACGTAAAATCCTAGGAAAGGAGAGAGCTCGCTCAGTAGAAGACCCAACACTCTGTACGGGACCAAAAAGCACAACAAAATACCTACCCATAATGACTCCCAAGTGCAGAGGAGAGAAGCGACACCCAATATCATCAATGAACAGACCTAGACCGAAAATGACACCAGATGAGGAAAAAACAGACAGTATGTTGCATCCAAGCTCAAAATGTGAATTGATGCTATGTAAAATCCCAGGAAAGGAGAGAGCTTGCTCAGCAGAATACCATGCACTCTATATGGGACCAAAAAGCACGACAAAAGGCCTACCCACAACGTCTCCCAGGTGCAGAGAAGATAAGCGGCACCCAATCTCATCAACAGACAGACCTAGACTGAAAATGACACCAAAGGAGGAGGAAACAGACAGCATGTTGCATCCAATCTCTCTAATGACAAAACTCACAGAGGGAAGAATCAGGTTACTTGTCGAATCCAGAGACTAAGGGGAACAAGGATATAGGAAACTTGAGGCGACCATGGTTGTCAGCCACCCATCGCAGAGATTGGGAGGCAAAGAAGACTGCACCTCGTCGTCAATGGAAAAACCAAAGGCTAGAAATAATAATGGAAAATGTGTGGGAGGGAAATGAAGGTTAAAGGCCCAAGGGAGAGCCATAGCTTGAGCGAGGGGATGGGGAGAAGCGTGAGAACTGAATGTGAAATGAAGTTTAGAGGGGGGCGGTCTTAAATGGAGATGGCAAGGGATTTAGGAGGGAGGGTGGTGGAAACTACCTATCCCTTCAAAAAATGCATGGGCTGCCAACGATCAACAAAACCATTAACATTAAAAAGCTTTTCTTATTAATTAACCCAAGTTCTTGCAAAGGGGAAGTAGGCCCTTGAAGTGTGTTAGGGAATAGGATTAATGCTAACCTCTTCATCATTCAGAGAAATGAAACCTTGGGGGAGAGAGGCACCTAAATTTTCCAAAGCATTTTCCTTAGCATTGTTCACTCTTAGGATATGGTAGTAGGAAATGCTAGTAGGAAGTGGAAGTTGGATGATCCTATTATAAATTCTGCTGCATTTGATGGATCCTGCTGAGTATCCAGTTATCATCTTGAGGATAACATGTCGAGAGTCCCCAAATACTAGCAGACTTGAGATGATTCTGTTGTTTAGAATTTCTAGTCCTTGAAAAAGAGCCAACCACTCCCCCTCATTATTTGTCTTGTGTCCCAATCCCCAAGCAAATGTTTTTACCGTTTGTCTTATGGGGTCAAGAATGACCCCCCCCCCTGCACATGCCTCCCCTATAAAGACCAAACCCCACAAAATCCAACTAATCTACACCTCATGGCGCTTTTCCCCTCTTAATCCCAACTTAGGATAATAATAAAGGTAAGGCTAATTAAGCTACTCACATAAACATGGCTTTAGATACCTTAGGTTAAAATAGTCTTCTAAGGTTTTCAAAAAAGGATAATGAATTAGATTCATAAGTCACTAGGGTTGTTTTCCTTTAGTCCCCCTTTCATTTCCCCCACTTGTTTAATATTAGAATGAAAAAAAAAGAATGTGATGTAAAAGCATTATGAAAATGTGGCATACACTAGTCACGATTTCATAAATAAATGATTATGCAACCAAAAAAGTTAGTCACCGCAATGTTTATAATCTTAATAATACCAAAGTTGAGCAATTTCAAGTAAAATAGGTATAAATGACCAACATAAACTACTAATATATACTGGGATGATTAGATAACGACTATGTAAATACAAATTATTAGTATTTCTTATATGTCACTCATGAATTTTAGTTGTGTAGTCATTTTAGCATTCAGGGGGGATGTTCATAATTAGGATTTTTCATGTTGAATCAAATTCTACAGTATCCAATATGGATCATGTATCGGTTATGCTTCACAACACCACACCCAATAACATGTAATGAATTACAACTCAATCCCAGTTTCTCGCATATCGTCAGCTTTGTTAATGTAAGTGACAACAAAATTCATGATGTCAATATATGTTATCGTCGATACCCAATGTCACATATGCTTCAACATGATGATCACTATGATGAAGTTTAATAACAAGATGTGCAAAGACATTAAGACATTATAGTTCCTATAAATCACTCAAGTCAACGATTTATATTAAATCCATCATACCACCACGAGGAAGGACCCACCAAACTTAATATTGATGCCATAAAAGATAGAAGACTATATTATATAGTCATGTGAACACTAACTAATATATATAGTTAATTGTTATTATATAGTACATAAGTTAATAATAATAATAATAATCTATTTTTAAGGTCACCGCCAAGCGAGACACCAATTTGGTGTGTGAGGAACCCTTGTTTGTGGGACAAGGGACCCCCTTCTGCATAGTGATTTAACTGCTAAAGTATACATAGGTGTACATACACTACCCCCCTCTGGATTTGAACATGTGACCTCCTAAGAAGAAATACATGATCTTAACCATTAGGCACATTGAAACATTAAGTATATAAAATAAAACGCATTAAAACATTAAGTATATAAAATAAAAATAAATAAATAAAGCACATTGAAACATATATTTATTTGTATTAAACCATGAAGGAATCCGTGAAAAAATGTGAAAGGTGGAGGTGATTTAGGCTATAAATTTTAAAAAAAATATTCATTTTTCAAGGTGGATATATATTAAACTATACGAATCCAAAAAATAAATAATCCTTGGAAACTGTTGTTATCACTTGCGTTATTTTAGTGGCAAATTAGTTTTAAATACTAAGTATTACATTAGTTTAGTTTTTGTTGTTGTTGTTGTTGTTAGGGAGTGATTCCATTTTATTAATTGCAATGTTTCATTTATGTACCAAGAGTTTAATGGTTTGATAGGTAAAATGATTCTTTCTGACCACTAATTTGTTAATAAACTAGAGGTCCTTATAAGCTCAAGAACAAGAGTGAGGACACCATCAAAAAATATGTTTAGTAATTGTATCCAGAGGAGCGAGGTGCTCTACAACCCAATATGGGTGAGATGTTGTCACATAAGAGCATTACACGAAGAGGTGTAAAATCAGTTCTTCTTCTGATATGCAAAACAACATATGTTAGGACTTGTCCAACCACTCTTGAACCCATTATTCCAAGTCAACAACTTATTACGTAATGCTAGCCAAAATACAATCTTAGTTTTCATCAAGCCATGCAGCTTCCATATTCGTCCCCACCACTAAGCTTTCGTACCTTGAAATCCATCCTCAATCTGTTCCTTATAACCCACCTTCATTGTGAAATTTCCAAAAAGTAGATTTTTAGACCAACACAATAAATCCTTGCCATCCTTTATTAATTTGATAAGTCTAGAAATGAGCTTACTGATACCACCACTCCAATCCTTTTCAAAATGACCATTCATCCCCAACTCAGTATCAGAGTTCCAACCAAGTCTATCCACTCTATTGTGGTTTAAGGATATAACATCACACAACACGAATATTTCGTTATCATGGATAACCCCTAAAAGGGATTTCAAAAACTTGTAATGGCCATCAACTCTAGTCAAGGTTCTTCTTTAATCTCGACTTTCTTTCCATTTCCAATTTTCCAAATTATCAATTTTCCAACAAACAGAAAGCCTCCATGAAATCCCCCATACAATTAAGCATTTTTTCTTTGATTTTCTAGGAGTTCGGAACAAATCCTCTTCCAAGAGTCCTCCCACATATTTTGAGGTCATCACTCAAACCTATAGATAATTACTAAAAGTGAGGCACTACAGGTTTTTTGCCACCGAGGCTTAGCTACATATGTAGATGTTCTTAACTCCCCATCCACCTGTAATTTTAGGGAGAGAAATAATATTCTGCTTAACTAGAGGAATGTCTTCCTTCCATCTCCTCCCCAACCACAAGAACTAGAAACATTTATTTTCGCTTTTAATAAATATTCCTTTAGGAACCTTTGCTATTAAGGTCTAGTACAATGGCATACTTTCTAGAACATATTTTTGTTGGAATTCTTATTTATACTGACAAGAAGGGGGTGAATCAGTATAAAGCGCATATTATACAATTTTTTACTTAATAAATTATCCTTCAATTTTTGTGTCAGTCACAAAAATGAAAGATACTAGTGTGCAAAGAATTTTTCAAGTATATATATACATGAGACTCCAATATCCAAGATCTGAGCACCAACTCACTCAAACACCAATCCCACATCCAAGCACCAACTTGTTGATTACATGTACCAACCTGTAAGGACTCCAATCCTCTATACAAGCACCTACTTACTGTGTTCAGGAAACAAACTAAGTGGAGATTGCAATCTCCTTTTCTTGTTCTTCAGCACCAATTGAAAGCAAATTTTGACTTCCTGTCCTTTCCCCTGCTTGCCGCCCTAAAAAAATATGTCGTATCAAAACTATGACTTCGGTGATCTATGATCTCCACCTTCAACAATCTGGAATGTTAATGTTCTACAATTTCTGCAATTTGTGATATGTGTCTTCTGTAATTTGCAATAGCAACAATTTGCAACTTTGTGCTCTATGATATGTGTCTTCTGCAATCTACAATATCAACAATTTTCACTTTCTATGATTTGTGCCTTCTACTGTATATCTTCTTCGCACATCTCAGTGCAAGGCATCCCTCTAATTTGTGTAGTCTATAATACTCTTCTTCATTGCTTTTGCACATTCGACTCTCTGTTATTTATACTTCTTTTGGATCAACGATCCATTGATATCCCAAAATCTCAAAGCTTTCCAAATCAAAATATTACATCTTCTTCATCTTTAGCCTTACTTAAACATTTCCATCTCTTACTTATTTATAATATTTTTTCTCAAAAGATATGTCCACTCGGATTCCTTTGAGTTGGGGATGCCCCTACTTCCTTGCTTCTTGATCAATATAACCACCTCGTTCTATATTTCGTCATCCTACATCTTTTGATAATTCATCCTCGTGGGGTTTTGTGTAATTGAGTCCAATGACTTGGTGGCATGTGTGCAAATGGGTGCCACATTTCAGTGGTATTTGCACACTTTCAAAACTTGCACACCTATTCTCTATATACTTCTTCAAACTAGGTTCATGTATATAGAGAACCATTACCTATTGGGTCTTAGACATTGCAAAGACTTACATACACATTTTCAATATATGTCTTTAAACTGGCTTGTTGCTTAACAGCATCAATTGTAACACCTAAGTTCAACAATCTTCAAGACTTCATACTTTTTGTTTGACATCATTATGTTTTGACATTCATCAACATGTTTCTGGTTTGACATTAATGACAACACCAAATTTCAACATTATCCCCTTTTGGAATTGTTGACAAGACCCACCAAAACTGAGCTCCCCTTGAATATGAGCTCTTCTTATGTTTGCAACATGCTCCCTTGTGTTTATGCCATTTAATTTGTCACTTTTCATTTGCATAATTTTCACTTCTGCCTAAAATCTCTCCTTCCTGGCATTTAGCATTTCTCCCCCTTTGACATCAATGGCAAAGGGATTCTCTTTCTGAGTATTAGACTCCCCTTGGCTTCATGCTTCTCAATTCATCTTCCTAACATTTCTTATGCACCATATTTTCTACCATGTTGTAGATGATTTTTCATAACAAATTTGTGTCTTACTAACTACAAATGAATTTTGTCTCTTACTCACAACTTCAATAATGTTATTTTTCACATTTTGTCATATCTTTCAAAAGAAAATATTCCTTGATGTGTGTAATCAATTCTTCGTCGGTCACACATATCTTCATTCATCATTTAACTTTGTATAGTACTGATTGGACATGTTTGGTGTGACGATCTTTAACGTAGTTCGATATATCATTTATGACCCATGTACTTGTGCGATATAAAAATAATTGTTCATTGAGAGCAATCTTCTTAATTTAATTGACATGTATTATCCGTCAATTCAACCATAATTGCAATTAACTTCTGCATCCCTTCACTTAGCGTGACCAACAAATTTCTGATATTATTTATGGGTTGTGTTAGTGCCAGAAATTGTTCTCGGACTACTACAGAACAAGCCAACACAATCTCAATAAATGAAAATAAGTAAAACAAGTTTTTTTTAGGGTTTTTGGTTGTGTAGTTTGTAAACAAGAGGGTAAAAACTCATAAGGCTAATACAAACACTAAATCATGCAACAATCAAATACTCAAATGTATCATATATGAAGTATAAATGAGAACAACATAAGCACATTACTGAACTTCACCCAAAACTCACAAGCATTTCATGAGAAATAACATTAAACAAGAAATGAATTTATAAATTGAGTAATTAAACCAATCAGAAATGAAACCAGCAGATAAGATATCCTCATCCTCCTCTTGCTTCTCTGTCACAGCTACAGGAGGCCCTGGAGACTCATTAACTTCAAAACTGCATTGAGCTACTGGTTCTGCAATCTTTTCTTCCTCTACACAAAATGTCATGATTGAGTGCTGCTTCATTGAATCATCCTGATGATGGTCTAAAATTACTTTCCTTCAAACCTCTTTTAACACCTCTGACATTTTAGTTTCAGTTAAGGATGACTTATCCTTTGAAATAACTCGTTTCTTACCTTTCATCTCTTTTGCATCTAAACCTTCATTCTCTTCTAACTCTTCTTGGGATGAAGAGTCTTCTATCGCTGTGATTTTCTTCTGAGCTAACTTAAGGTTTAGAAAATTTTCCATGTTCAATCTCAATTTATTCTTGGGTCTGGTCTTAGGTCTCCAAGCTACCCCAATCTCTCCCAGCATGCTCAAAGCTTTTCCTTGGTGTTTTATGGATGCTAGCTGAACCACCTTTCTTTTGATTCCTTGTGACATCAACTTTTCTTCAGATTGTTCCTCTAAATCTTGTTTAGTGTTAGCCCTAGCTTCATCAATCAATGGACTTTTTTTATCTTCTAATTGTACTTTTGTAGGGACTTGTTCCTACTCTAACAAACTTTCATCTACTCCCAGATTTACTTTTTCATGAAAGCTATCTTCTACATAAACTAAATCCTTCATTTGACCCTTTGATATTTCATCTTCATCAACTTTATTCTGCTGTTTGTTTTCAGCATTTTCATCCCTTTGTATCACAGACTTTCCTTGCACATTATCTTCTGCTATCTCCACTATGACCTTTTTCTTCAATTTCTTGACTAAATTTTGTCCTTTGTTCAACTGCCTTTTCTTTGATTGGTCTTCTTTCTCAGATTGAAACCCAGACCAGAATAGAAAATAGTCCCAGGTATTTTCCTTCTTTTGGGGCATTGTACTTATGATTAACTTTATCAGACCATGATGAAACATGGACTCTTGAGTATGATCTTAATGCTCTTTTACTCTGTTGGACATCTTTTTCAAACTCTTTAGGAAAAATAAAGGAAGGTTCATCTTTGCTTCATGATTTAGATGCTGCAGAAACCTGAAATGATATTTAAATACAAATGCATATCTTCCTTCACGGGTTACATAGCTTTGCAGAATTTTAATTGGTTCTCTCCACTCTGGTTTGAACTTTTAAATATGCACTCCTTTACTCCAGTCTGCAACAACGTTTGGAAGCAAGTAATTTTGTGAACCAAAGGTAAAAGGTACCTTCTTGAACCAATATTCACCTTCATCGGGAATGCATGTAGCCTCTGCTATTAGCTCTCTTGTCAGCTCAATATTTAGGGTGTCAAAAGTAACTATGTCATTGTCCAATCCTTGAGCAAACTTATATGAAACTTCTGTGTGATGTCCATCAATCTTCTCAAAATAGTTTAGCCATCATGTTTCTAAAAATAACCTTGCACAATCAGGCAAAGCTTGAACCCAAGACATATCTGAGGGTTCATCTCTGTGTGTTTTCCCAGTCCTTTTCATTCTGGATAATTGATCTTAAAAGTGCTTCCTTCAGTAAAGAACTTAACACTATTCGAATATTTGCAAATTTAACAGTCAATCATCTATTGAGAAAATTAAACCCTTGAGCTGAATTTTACTTCTCAAACTGATAAGTATTTCGACTCTACTGACAGAGAAGATTTTACATTGAGCAAAAATTGAGTTTATGAACTAGCATTCTTAGTTAATCTCAATAACTAATCCTCTGTCAATGTGAACCCGAACTCATGGAACATGTCAATAATTTGCTTCATACATGTCTGAATATAGATTTGGTTCCTAGAAATCTGCTTTCATGTCTTCCCAGGTGTCCAATTTCATTCGTAAGTCTATCTCTCGCTGCCACGACAGTGCTAAAAAATTACCCTGCAAAACCCTAAATCGTCGACCTTCTTCAATCTTCAATCACAAACTGCCAGGTCTTCCCACAACTTCTATGGTCTTCATGCATTCAGGAAATGCATAGCTAATGGCGAATTTTACTCATCGTGCATAATCATTATCGTTCTGCTACTCTGTATCTCATAACCTCCAGACAACCGCAACTCACCCAAACGATTCCTTACCTGATCTCACAACACTTGTCACAATGATTATTGTGGTTGAAACACGTATCAAACTCATCAACAGGTGTGAAAGACATCTCCTATGCATGAATTTTGAAAATTTCGAGCCAAAATCATGACTTTTCAAATAGCACGATTTTCTTGTAGCGCCCTTGTTTACCTTTTCTGAGCTCGCGCTATAAGAATATATGTTTTAACAATTTTTTAATCAAAACTCACAGCAAAGGGTTAAAATTTAGTTAATAGTTTTGAATAGAACTTTATGATATTTTTTAGAACCTTTAAGTCATATATACATACTACAAGCCCCTAAAAACCATAAATTTCACTAAGTAAAACCAAAATTGGAAAAAAAAACGTATTAAATCAACTATAAGTATAAGCATAAAATCAAGGAAAAATTTAAAAGAAACTAAAGTCAAAACTTTAAAATGAAAGAAAGACCATACTTCAAAAACAAGAAAATGCTTTAAAATGAGAAACAAAAACAGGCTATAACATCTAGCTCCTGCTGCGGGATGAAGTCCTCCTTGTGAAGCTTCAAGAACCTGTAGATCAGTGCCTTCTGTGCTATAACTGGAACTATCTGCTACTCTGCAAAATTTTCATTGGGCCATGGAGTCTTTATTCTAATCTTCACACTAGTATATACAATGAAGATCCAATCTCTTTTCTTAAAAGCTGTAAAAATATTTCACGAAACGTCCATTAACTGGATTAGACAATTTCTCACCATCCAAGTTCTGTAACACAAAAGTATTATTCTTGAGAATCTTTGATACTATGAAAGGAACAAACCATAAATTATCAAACTTGCCATGCTTTCCTTTCTGCTCCATTCTAGCATCCCATCTCAAAACCATATCTCCATTAAAAAGCGTGTTTTCTTTGATCTTTCTATCAAACCTTTCTTTGATCTTTGTTCTGTACAGCTGAGCCTTTTCTTCTACTAACTCATGCTCCTGCTGTAATTCGATGAGTGCATAAATTCTTCTTTGAATGTCACTGGGTTCTTCTGGACTATCTTGAAGAAATTTCATCACTGGAATACCAAGTTAAATAGGAAACACTACATCAATGCCATATACCAGTTGAAAAGGAGAAGTTCCATTTACCTTTTTAATTGTTATCCTGTCCGCCCATAGTGCACATTTTAACATTGAGTCCCATGACCTTTTATTCTGCTTCAACAACTTCTTGATACTCTGAATAATGCTCTTATTAGGTCCCTGAGGGTAATTAGGTGTTGAGTGTTTCAAAACAATCCCATTCTTCTCACAAAATGTCCCCATAGCTTTGGACTTAAAAGCTTGAGCATTATCACCCAATAACTTCTTGGGACATCCAAATCTGCTAAGAATATTTTCCTGAATAAAATCAATGATTACATTGTCTGTTGCATTTCTTATGGGGGTAGCTTTTACCCATTTAGTGAAGAAATATGTAGCTGTCAAAATCCATTTATGTTGCCCTAAAGAAGAAGGATTTATCTCCCCTATGAATTCCAAACCCCACTGCTGAAAAGGAGCATTCACTGCAATAGACTTCAATGGTAAAGACACTAACTTTTGCTTGCCAGCAAACTTTTGACATGGGATACAAGATCTTACCTGCTGGTATACATCACAGAATAAAGTAGGCCAATAGTATCCATCTCTAAAGATTTTATAAGTTGTTTCCTTCCAATACCTATGTCCCCCACAAGCACCTTCATGTGATTGAGAGATTACCTCTTCAATTTATGTCTTGTCCAAACATCTAAGCATAATGCCCCCTGGATATTTCCAAAACAGTTGTTGTTCTATCAAACAATATTTAGTAGTTCTCAACTTCAATGACCTAGCAGCCTTCTTATCAAGATGTTCGGAACATTGTAAATACAAAAGAAAGTGTACAATGTATGCATACCATGTGGATTCTGCATATTGATCCATAATTATTTCCTTCTCTTGCTCTACTTGCAATCCTTCTTGTGCAGGTTTTTCTGCCATCAGATGAAGACCTAAAGCTTGACAATTTGAATCAGCTAACAATTTAGCCAAACCCTGTCCCTTCACTAGCTTTGTAGGCTTAATGTCCACGTCATATTCCATTATCTTTGCAATCCATTTCCCCCTTTTTCCTTCACTATCAGGTTGAGTTAATATATCCTTAATGGCAGCATTAGGAACATAAGCAATGACTTTAAAATGTAGAACATAAATTCTAAAAAACTTTAATGCTTTTACCAATGAATAAGCTTGCTTCTCCAAAGTGTTGTACTTTAACTCTGAGTCTCTAAGAGTCTTGCTAAAAAATGCAATTGGCTGTTCAATTCCATCATTATTCTTCTATAATAAAATAGATGCTAAAGTATCCTCTGATGCAAAAGAAAAAGTAAAAAATCCCTTTGAAAAATCAGGACTTACTAGCACTGGTGCTTCTGTAAGAGTTATCTTAATCTTCTCACATGAATTCTTAGCTTCTGCAGTCCACTTAACTTCCTGATTTTTTTTCAACATGGTTGTAATTTTTTTAATGGTTTCAGCAAAATGTGGTATGAACCAACGCAGAAAATTTATTTTTCCAATAAAAGATTGCACATCCTTCTTACTTCTTGGTAACCTAATTTTCAGAATAGCTTTTACCCTTTCTGGATCTCTCCTTATGCCATCAGCTGAAACCAAATGACCCAACAACTTACCCTCTTGTACAGCAAAATGTGACTTTTTGGGATTGAGAGACAGTCCATATTTTCTACATTTCAAGAAAGTTTGTTTTAGGTGTTTTAAGTGCTCATCATCAGACTATGAGAAAACTGTAATGTCATCTAAATAGATCACCACAAACTTATCCCTCTCTTCAATAAAGGCTATGTCCATAGCTCTTTGAAAGGTAGCTCCAGCATTCATTAATCCGAAAGGCATTTTGTCGTACATAAAAGTACCCCAAGGGGTAATCAAGGCTGTCTTTTCTATGTCATCAAAGTGCATTGCAATTTGGTTATACCCTGAAAAACCATCTACCATTGAGATCCTTTGTGGACCCACCACCTTCTGCAATATTTGTTCAATCTTTGGTAAAGGATAGTTATCTTTAAGTGAAGACCTATTCAAATTTTGAAAATCGACACACAATCTTATTTCACCATTCTTTTTTCTGACAGGTACTAAATTTGATACCCATGAAGAATATCGAAGGGGAACAATAATCTTAGCATCCAACAATTTTTTTTACCTCCTTTCCTATAGTGGGGAATAAAGCAAGATTGATTCTCCTTAATTTCTGTCTGAATGGTTTGACATTTGGTTTCAAAGGCACTTTATGTTGTATAATACTAGTATCATAAGTCTTCAAATCCTCATATGACCAAGAGGAAATGTCAACATATTCTTTTAATAACTTGATGTACCTGTTTCTTCACTCAGTTTTAAGTGCCTTTGAGATATTCACTATTATAGGGTGCTCCTTGGTGCCAATATTACAATCCATTACATTTTCTTCTGAAGACTACATATCTGGTTTTAAGGGGGTATCATCCTTCGAAAAAATCCTCTCTAAAGGCACCAAACCCTTAGGAATAAAATTACTTTTCAGCTCAATGATTTTGTGACCTGCAATTTCATTTTCCGCAACACCCTCAATATATTCAGTTTCATCATCCTGTTCTTAGTCAATTAAGGAATAAGAGAACTCACCAGTCAGCTCTAAAAACCTTTTAATCTCTAAATCATCCTCAAAAAATCTCCATTGCTTTATATTATCAGGCACAGAAGGTCTGTACCTAACTTCAATAGGATATTTCAGCTGAGCTGTTTTAGGAATCCTGAAATGTGTGGCTGCTAGGGCAAGAGAATCAGTAGTTTGGTTATGATCCCCAGGAATATAAGAGATATTAAAAGCCACAAAGAAATTGTCAATCATATCCCATACTTCATTCATGTACACTTTCAACAAATCTTGCTTTACTTGATAGTTATTCCTTACTTTCTAAACAACCAACTCGTAGTCGCCATAAATAGAGATTTGTTGAATACCTAAATCTTTTGCAGCACTCAAACCTAACAATAGAGCTTCATACTCTATTGTATTATTAGTGGTAATAAATTCTAACTTATGCATTAATCTTACCACTTCACCACCTGGAGATATTAGGACAACTCCTGCTCCAGCACCTTCTTTAGATGATGATCCATCAAAATACATTTCCCAAAGTTCATCCTCTTGTTCCTTAGTACATTTGACTCATTTTTCTTTTTCAACCTATAACATACCAGCAGCATCATTATCATCACTAAAGTGCAACATACAAGTACCCAAATCCTTTTCAACAACATATAAAGGATGATTTGTAGGATTCCTGTCATCATTCACAATATAAGCAAATTGTAACTTTCTATACAACCTTCTGTTCTCACCTCCAAAGACAGGGATGGTCGCATAGGTTAAGTTCATCTGTAAAGTTCCACCTACCTTCTTAGCCCAAGATCTAGAAAGGAGCATTCCAAATTTAGGTGTGATATCTACCACTACTACATCCATAATAACACTTTCCATTGGTAGTTGAGCTAAGCTAACCACCATATCCTTTATCGCTCCTAAAATTTTTATAGCTCTTGAATCGAAAGCATACAAATCATGATAAGGTTTTGTTATGCTCAACCCTAAACCCTTCATGACTGCTTTTGGCATTAGATTATGAGATGCTTATGAATCCAAAAGATAATTATGTATCATCTGCTCATGAATGGTTAATGTGATGTAAAAAGGTGGGGATGCACTTGCATCATTTTTAGTTTTCTCTGCTAAAGCTTATCCAATAAAAATTTTGAGGTTTTCCTCCTGTAAATTTATTGTGTCATAGGGTACTTTACTGCTTGCTGAACCTATCATTTCCAAAACTGAATTTTTGTAAGAAGGATTTTTTATCAATTCAGTGAAAGGCATGGGGATTTTAATTTTGCATAATTTATTTTTGAGATTAAAATTATGCATGTTTCTATTCACTTCTTCAACTTCAATAACCTTCTCTGTTTTATCTTGATTCTATTTTTTCGTAATGCTGGATCAAATTGTTGTTTAGGAGAAGGAATTGCCTTCTTTTTAGGGTTTTGAACCACATGTTTTGTCCCGGATCTTACGTTTATGATTTTATTTGGATCAGACTAATATATATCAACAGTTACTTCGAGGTTTAAATCATTTTCTGTTTGAAAAACATCTGCATCATAATATTCAGAATTTAAAAAATCTTCCTCAGTCACAAAACCTTCAGTTAACTGTTCTCCAAAATAGTTCATGTCTTGATCTGGATCCTCAAATAGCTCTTCTTCTTCTATTTCCCCTTCATCGATGACATTGTTTTGAAGTGGTGGTGGCACCTTTTGATCTTCAACTTCTCTCCTCTCTCGTTGTATGTCATTATTTCTTCTCTCTCTGGTAATAAAATGAGGTGCAAACTGTCTTCTAATTGATTTGGATTATTGCAGTTTCCGTCCCCCTCTTGAACAGGCCTATTGGAATTTTTTTCTAATTCCAATTTGTTTAGTTTTGCTGTTAGGATTTTCACTATTTTTGCCATCTCATCAATTTTACCATCTATAGATTGTGATGTTGAAACTACTGGAGCTACCTCTTTCTTACCCTTTCTATCATAAACTTGTTGAGCTGAGTTTCCCTTCAGTCTATTAGAAGCAAGAATATTAGATTCCGCCTCTAATGCTACTTCTTGCATATTAAGGAAAGTAACAGGTCTTCTTTCTCTCAAGATTAAGGAAAACTCATGGTCAAAAGCATTAGCATAAGTGAGTTTCGCAGAAGTTTCAGAAGGTTTAATCTTTGCAGGGATTCTACCATACATTTTATTAAACCTCTTAGAGAAATCAGCTATAGTTTCACCTTTCTTCCTTCTTAGGAATCCGAACTCTGTAATGTAATATGTATGATCCTTAGTATCACCCCACTGTCTCATGAAAACATCCTCAAGCTCTTCTATTAAAGTAATGGAATTTGTTGGTAACTCTCTAAACCATCTTCTGACCTCTCCATCCGGACTCTGTACGAACATCCTCATCCACACATCTTTTGCCTCGATATTCTGATTATCTACATAACTGAGAAAAACATCCCAATGCTCCTCATCTTTTGTCTCACCTTGTCCACTAAACCTAGGTAAGTACTTTTGGTAGTCTCCACCAGGAAGAGCATTTAAGGGCTGAGGTAAAACTAAAGGTGCATACCTAGCAGCTACCATTCGATCCATCATATCTAATGGCTGATGTTGGGCTGCCATTTTTAAACTAACTGGTTTTGATGAAGGAAAAATTGAATGGAACTTGGCTGAAAATGACTCTTACTGACTTTAAGGTGAAATAAAGGGATTTTTCCAGGAGATAAGGCTTTTTCTTTCTTGAAAGACTAAGGATCAGTAAAAATCTGAAAAATTGCTCACATGGATTGTAGGTTTCAACCCGGATGAATCTTGTTCCTCTTCCTTTGAAACAAAAATGGTGACAATAAGTCTATTTGGTCAGGGTTACATAAGGTTGGAGATGACTAAGACCTTTTGATTTTCCTAGATTTTTTCAGAATTTGCTCTGGGTCTGAGACACCCAGGTGTAAAGGTGAACTAGGTCTACTTCTTGTTCCAACTCCTTTAGTAGCCATTGTGAACTATTTGGTGAATTGTACTCTTTAAAATTTGTTGGTTTAAGTACACCTCTCAAAACCAGTTGAATGAGGAGTAACCCAGGGAAAGTATGCTTCAACTTCATCCTCAGTAACGGCGCCAAAGATGTTAGTGCCAGAAATTATTCTCATACTACTAAAGAACAAGCCAACACAATCTCAATAAATAAAAACAAGTAAAACAGGTTTTTTTAAGGGTTTTCTGTTGTGCAGTTTGCAAACAAGAGGGTAAAAACTCATAAGCCTAAGAGAAACAATAAATCATGCAACAATGAAATACTGAGATGTATCATATATGAAGTATAAACCAGAACAACATAAGCACATTACTGAATTTCACCCACAGCTCACAAGCATTTCATGAGAAATAACATTAAACAAGAAATGAATTTATAAAGTGAGTAATTAAACCAATCAGAAATGAAACCAGCAGATAAGATAAATAGGGCGTATAGTTTGCATATATTCCATAATCAGTAATTCAAAATACATAAGAGTTTCTGAAACTTAGCTCTGTGTAGTAGCTAAAATCCTCCCCTTATACAAAAAATCAAACCCTCTGTCATTCTTGAGTCTTACTTTTATCTTAGTTATCCAAAAATAGTTACATAACTGAAAAACTATTTTTTAGGTCATACTACCGAATTACTTCACAAAATAGAGTCATACATATTAAACTAACTTCTTTACAAAAATTAACTAATAACCACTATCATTTAAAGCATTTTACAAATCTTTAGCAGCCTCTTCCAAAAGAGCTATCCCTTCCAATGCTTGAGTCTTTCTTCTTGTTTTCTGATGGTCAACTTCTAGGTCTTCAACTCTTTTTTGAAAGCTCCTGATTTTGTTGTGTTATGTCTTGAACAGTTTGCTTCAATTCTGCACACAGACTTTCTGTATGTCTTTTCCTCTTCAAAGCTTCCTTAGAGACTGCAATTAACTCTTGATAATGGCTATTGACCTCCTCTAAATCCTCTCTTAATCTTCTGTTAGCAGCTACTAACCCCTCCTTTGTTTCATGTAGGTATTCTATCTGATACTTATATTGTTTGATGCTTCTATGTAAATTTTCATTCTCTGAATCAATACATTTTCCTTCTAAGGCTAAATGCATTCCTTCTAGCATCTAAGGAATCTTCAATTTCTTAAAGATCTCCTCATCCTCCTCTTGTTGCTCTGTCATAGCTACAGCAGCCCCTAGAGACTCATTAACTTCAAAACTGCATTGAGCTAATGGTTCTGCAATCTTTTCTTCCTCTACACAAAAACTTGTCATGACTAACTGCTGCTTCATTGAATCATCCTGATGATGGTCTAAAATTACTTTCCTTCGAACCTCTTTTAACAGCTCTGATATTTTAGTTTCAGTTAAGGCTGACTTATCCTTTGAAATAACCTGTTTCTTACCTTTCATCTCTTTTACATCTAAACCTTCATTCTCTTCTAACTCTTCTTGGGATGAAGAGTCTTCTATCACTATGATTTTCTTCTGAGCTAACTTAGGGTTTAGCAATTTTTTCATGTTCAATCTCAATTTATTCTTGGGTCTGGTCTTAGGTCTCCAAGTTACCCCAATCTCTCCTAGCATGCTCAAAGTTTTTCCTTGGTGTTTTATGGATGCTAACTGAACCACCTTTCTTTTGATTCCTTATGACATCAACTTTTCTTCAGACTGTTCCCGTAAATCTTGTTTAGTTTCATCCCTAGCTTCATCAATCAATGGACTTTTTTTATCTTCTGGCTGTACTCCTGTAGGGACTTGTTCCTGCTCTAACAAACTTTCATCTACTCCTTGATTTACTTTTTCATGAAAGCTATCTTCTACATGATCTAAATCCTACATTTGACCCTTTGTTATTTCATCTTCATCAACTTTATTTTGTTGTTCATTTTCAGCATTTTCATCCCTTTTTGTCACAGACTTTCCTTGCACATTATCTTTTTCTATCTCTACTATGACCTTTTTCTTCAATTTCTTGACTAAATTTTGTCCTTTCTTCAGCTGCCTTTTCTTTGATTGCTCTTCTTTCTCAGATTGAAACCCATACTAGAATAGAAAATAGTCCCAGGTGTTTTCCTTCTTTTGGAGCACTGTACTTATGATTAACTTTATCAGGCCATGATGAAATATGGACTGTTGAGTATGATCTTGATGCTCTTTTACTCTGTTGGACATCTTTTGCAAACTCTTTAGGAAAAAGAAAGGAGGGTTCATATTTGCTTCATGATTTAGATGCTGCAGAAACCTGAAATGATATTTAAATACAAATGCATATCTTCCTTCACAAGTTACATAGCTTTGTGGAATTTAAATTGGTTCTCTCCACTCTGGTTTGAACTTCTGAATATGCACTCATTTACCCCAGTCTGGAACAACATTTGTAAGCAAGTAATTTTTTGAATCAAAGGTAAAAGGTACCTTCTTGAACCAATATTCACCTTCATCAGGAATCCATGTAGCCTCTGTTATTAGCTCTCTAGTCAGCTCAATCTTTAGGGTGTCAAAAGTAACTATGTCATTGTCCAATCCCTGAACAAACTTATATGAAACTTCTATGTGATGTCTATCAATGATTCTCAAAATAGTTTAGCCATCCTGCTTCTGAAAATAACCTTGCATAGTCAGGGAAAGCTTGAACCCAAGACATATCTGACGGTTTAGCTGTGTTTGTTTTCCCGCTCCTCTTCATTCTGGATAATTGATCTTAAAAGTGCTTCCTTTAGTAAAGAACTTAACACTATTCGAATATTTTCAAATTTTGTTAGAATAATCAACCCATAGTTAGCTACCTTAGACATTAATTAATCCATTTTTTGTCTTATTTGCCTAGTTTCCATATTCCACCTTATGCAAGTTGTCCTCCACACATCCATAGTGGTCAAACTTGCTAAATTTGAGTCATGGAGCGCTTGGGAAACCTCTTGGAATCAAATCTGCTTTATTCCTAGACTCCCTAGCGCATGTCTGCTTTTTCTGAGTTTTAAGGCAATTGGGAAAGTTTGAATAGGTGAAGTTAACTTGTTTTTTGTCCTCCACATCCTCCACTCTTTTCTCCTATGAAAAGCATGTATGATTTGTCCTTCCACCCACTATTAGCTTGCCTAATTGATTTTGCCAATTCGTGAGCTCCTAGACAGTTTTGGAAACTGCTTTATGCACCTATGGGGGATTTGCTTAGATTTAGTAAGCCTGCTTTTGACTAGATTCAAATGGAATATTCATGCATTCGAATCCCTCATGTAATTATTTATTGTGGCAGCCTATGACTTCATAGGATTGGCTATTGTACACTTATTCAATACAGATTAGTGTTCTGCTCCATTATTTAGTCTCCTTTGTGAGTAATTTGCATGTGTAACTGGCAATTGTTGTGAGTGTAATTGTTCTAACACCTAGGTTCAATTTACACATGGTATCAGAGCCTTTGCAGATCGATTTCTCTCCTTCCAATTTGTTTTGCAGGTTCGACATCATTGACTGGGAGCATTCTGCTGACTGACGGGACAATTTCTGAGCTATGGATCAATCTCAGAAGATCATCTTGACTCCATTTAATTTCTTTGAATGGAAAGCAGAGATGGAGATACTATTGAGAGTGAAAGGCCTCTACAGAGTGACTATGGCAACAAAAGCATATCCCAATGCAGCTGCAGAGAAGATTAAATGGCACAACAAGAGGGATGAGGCCTATGGTCTCCTGTGTCTGAGTATATCCAGAGACCTCCTTTTCCATCTTGATGGATTGACATCACCGAATGAAGTATGGGAGAAGCTTGTTGATCTTTTTGGAAAGACAGATGAGATGAGGGGACATCAAATTGAAAATGAATTGATCTCCCTGAGTCCCAATAGCTTTGAATCCCTTCAACTCTATTTTTCCAAGTTCAAAGCACTTGTTTTGCAGCTAAAACAATGTGGGATCAAAAAGAAGGATGATCAGCTGGTCTTAGCCATACTCTCGAAGCTTGGCCCTGACTATTCAGTGTTTGTTTCGACCTTCTATGCCACAAAGTTGACAGCTTGAGCCCGGAAAATGCCTAGCCTTGCATATTTCATGGAATCTCTCACACAAGAAAAAGATAAATCGGTGATGATGGGCACCATCAAACCATCCAAAGACCAAGCTCTAGTTGCTGGAGATTCGAGGGTGGTTTCAAAAATCAAAAAGAAAGATAAAAAGCCACCTAAGCAAAAGAGAGACAAGAACAAGTCTCCAGAGGAGCCTCGAGGTTCCAAGAAGAACTACCAGAAGAAGAAGAACAAAGGAGAAATGAGCAAGTGCGCATACTGCAGTAAGGGCAATCATTCTGAAAGCTCCTGCATGAAGAAGCAAATTGACATGCTGACCCAACTCCTAGAGAAGAATGGCATCTCCCTTCCAGACAACTCAAAGAAGAGGGAAGGAGGATAAAATTCAGAAGACAGAGAGAGAGTTCATGCATTAGTTACTGGCACATCAAGCTCACCTAGTTTCATCATTGATTCTAGAGCTTCAAGACATATGGTTTCGACCAAGGAGGCATTCACCTCACTTGACATGTCGAAAGGTCCACCAATAGTGCTGGGAGATGACTCTCTCACTGAAATTTTGGGCAAAGGGAGGATTGATCTTGACCATGGTAAGTTCAGCAATGTGTTCTATGTTCCAGGTCTTGCCTCTAACCTCTTAGCAGTGTATCAGATGACCCACACAGGGTCTCCAAAGAAGGTCATATTCTCCCCTGATGAAGTTGAGATCACAGAGATCTCAAGTGGTAAAGTCATTTCAAAAGGAGTTGCAAATCACACTTCGAAGGTATACATCTTCTCACACTTCCTACCCTACTCAAATCCCTCTGCTCTTCTGATTCATGCTAATGAGACAAGCAAGCTTTGGCATGAAATATTTGGCCACCTAAATTACAAGTATCTTTCTGATCTTAGTGAAAAATAAATGGTCATAGGGTTACCAAAGATTAAGTTTTCCAAAGGATTCTGTCAAGGTTGCATCCTAGGAAAACACCCAGAGCATAAATTTGAGAGAGCTAGTCATGAGAGAACCTCTGCACCTCTTGAGTTGATCCACAGTGATGTTGCTAGCCCATTTCCTCATATGCCAATGAGTTAGGCCAAATATGCATTGACATTCATAGATGACTTTTCCAGGTTTTGCTCGGTTTACTTCCTGAAACACAAGTCTGAAGTTTTTGGCCTCTTCAAAGTCTTTAAGGCTTTGGTTGAAAACTAGTCTGGGAGAAAACTCAAGGTCCTTAGATCTGAAAATGGTGGTGAGTATGTCAAGTCTGATTTTATTCAATATTGTGTAGATGCAGATATTCATATGCAACATTCTATCCCTTACACGCCACAGCAGAATGGTGTTGCTGAGAGGAAGAAGAGATCACTGAAAGAGATGGCAACATGCATGATGGAGGCTAAGACTTTGCCACCAAAGTACTGGGCCGAAGCTATAAAATGTGCAGCCTATATCTAGAATAGGGTGCCTCATAAACATCTTGAAGGTATGACTCCTTTCGAAGCATGGAGTGGGCACAAGCCAGATGTGACCCATTTCAGGATTT
The DNA here is from genome assembly GCA_001517045.1 of Pseudotsuga menziesii. Lineage (NCBI taxonomy): Eukaryota > Viridiplantae > Streptophyta > Pinopsida > Pinales > Pinaceae > Pseudotsuga > Pseudotsuga menziesii. The sequence continues at coordinate 693,586 of LPNX010997625.1, read as the reverse complement.
TTGGCTCAAGGGCTTGGGCTAGAATTCCAACAGAAAAGAGGAAGGCTTTGCAGCCCCAAAGCCAAGAGTGTCTATTTGTTGGGTACTCTAAAGATTCAAAAGGGTACAAGTTGATAAATTTGAGCACAAACAAAGCCTTCATTGAAAGGTGTGTTCAGTTTCAAGAAGAGCCCCTAGCAGCAGTGGAAGTTGGAGAATCCTCTTCACCACCAGAACCTCTGAATGTAAGTGAAGAGATAGTTGAACATGTTGATTCTGATATGTTTGATAATTATGATTTGATTGTAGATCCTAATATTCCTACAAGACCAAAATGGGCAGCCAAGACCATTCATGCAGCTGGAGAACTAGCTGGAAATCCTAATGACCCTAGGAGGACTAGATCTCAATTTGAGAGTGCTCTGTGCATGAAAGATCCTATGTTTGCTGAGAAATGCTATCTGATGGTTGAATCAGACCCATAGACATATGAAGATGCAGCAAATGATCCAAGATGGCAAGCATCCATGAAGGAAGAGTTCAGCTCACTCCAGAAGAGCAACACTTGGGAGCTGGTTGATCTTCCCCCAGGGAGGAAGCTAGTTCAGTGTAAGTGGGTGTACAAAACCAAATTTGCTGCTGATGGTTCACCTCTGAAGTACAAGGAAATATTGGTAGCCAAGGGCTACTCACATGTTCATGGCATAGACTACAATGAGACCTTTGCACCAATCGCAAAGATGGACTCCATCAAGCTAGCCTTAGCCATTGCAACTTCAAAGCAATGGGAAGTACATCACATGGATGTGAAGTGTGCTTTCCTGAATGGAGATCTCACTGAAGAGATATACATGCAGCAGCCTCAAGGATTTGCTACTAACCCATCTCTTGTGTGCAGGCTAAAGAAGTCATTGTATGGGCTTAAGCAAGCCCCCAGGGCTTGGTATGCCAAGATTGATAGCTTTCTGCTATCACTTAATTTTGTTCGATGAAAATCAGATCCAAATGTCTATTTGAAGCTGATTAATGGTTCATTAATGATCATTGTTTTATATTTTGATGACCTTCTCATTACAGGAAGCTCAAAGGATGAAATTGCTTCCTTGAAGGATGCAATGAACCATGCCTTCTCCATGACAAATTTGGGGCTATTGAGCCAATTCCTGGGGCTCGAGATTGCTCAAACCAAAGATGGAATCAAAGTGCATCAGTCCAAGTATGCCTTGGATTTTCTGAACAAATTCAAAATGAAGGATTGCAAGCCAAGCAAGACTCCTTTCCTTCCAGGAGTGAAGCTTGAAGAAGCTAATTCTTCACCTATGGTAAACAATACACTGTATAGGCAATTGATTGGATGTTTGTTGTATCTTACACATACTAGAACTGATATTTCTTATGCAGTAAGTGTGGCTTCAAGATACATGGATCAGCCTCATGAGATCCATTGGAAAGCAACCAAAAAGATCCTTAACTTTGTTCAAGGAACAAGGACACATGGGATCTTCTATAAAGCTAAATCTGATCTTGATTTGATTGGGTTTACTGACAGTGATTGGGTAGGTGATAGCACAGATCAAAATTCAACATCATGATATGTGTTCATGCTTGCAGAAGGGCCAATCAGCTGGTCAAGCAAGAAACAGAGTGCCATTGCACTCTCATCTACAGAAGCAGAGTACAGAGGAGTTGTAAATGTAGCAACTCAATGTTTATGGTTGCAGGGGTTACTTGGAGAGTGTGGCTTCGAATCAGAATACTCAACTACTATCTACTATGATAATTAGAGTACCATCCGAATCTACAATGATCCAGTTCAGAAGCAAAGAACCAAACACATTGAGATCCATATGCACTACATCAGACAGCTTGTGCATGATGGCACCATTCACCTACTCTTCTGTTCATCTTCAGAACAAGTAGCTGATATCTTCACCAAAGTTTTTTTTTAGAAGACATTCAGCAATCTCAAATCACTGCTGGGGATTGCTGATCATGCTGTGAAGCATGAGTGATGACAAGATTTCCAAATTTTGTTTTACAGTCCATGTTTAAGGGAGGATTTTTCCCGCTGGGTTTTTGCCTCTTTCCTTGGTTAAATGGACATGCAGTATGTAAAGGGTGACTAAGCCTTGTTGCTAGGCCCTATAATTTTCTGATATTTTACTCATAATTCAGGCTTAAGGGGGGGTTTTAGAATAATCAACCCATAGTTAGCTACCTTAGACATTAATTAATCCAATTTTTGTCTTATTTGCCTAGTTTCCATATTCCACCTTATGCAAGTTGTCCTCCACACATCCATAGTGGTAAAAATTGATAAATTTGAGTCATGGAGCGCTTGGGAAACCTCTTGGAATCAAATATGCTTTATTCCTGGCCTCCCTAGCGCATGTCTGCTTTTTCTGCTTTATTTCCTGCTTTTTCTGAGTTTTAAGGCAATTGGGAAAGTTTGACTAGGTGAAGTTAACTTGTTTTTTGTCCTCCACATCCTCCACTCTTTTCTCCTATGAAAAGCATGTATGATTTGTCCTTCCACCCACTATTAGCTTGCCTAATTGATTTTTCCAATTCATGAGCTCCTAGACAGTTTTGGAAACTGCTTTATGCACCTATGGGGGATTTGCTTAGATTTAGTAAGCCTGCTTTTGACTAGATTCGAATGGCATCTTCATGCATTTGAATCCCTCATGTAATTATTTATTGTGGCAGCCTATGACTTCATAGGATTGGCTATTGTACACTTATTCAATACAGATTAGTGTTCTGCTCCATTATTCAGTCTCCTTTGTGAGTAATTTGCATGTGTAATTGGCGATTGTTGTGAGTGTAATTGTTCTAACACTTGGGTTCAATTTCCATAAATTTAACAGTCAATCATATGTTGAGAAAATTAAACCCTTGAGCTGAATTTTACTTCTCAAACTGATAAGTATTTTGACTCTATTGACAGATAAGATTTTACATTGAGCAAAAATTGAGTTTATGAACTAGCATTCTTAGTTAATCTCAATAACTAATCCTCTGTCAATATGAACCCAAACTCATGGAACATGTTAATAATTCACTTCATAACTGTCTGAATAATGGATTCGATTGCTAGAAAGCTACTTTACTGTCTTCCCAGGTGTACAATTTCATTCTTAAGTCTATCTCTGGCTGCCACGACAGTGCTAAACAGTTACCCTGCAAAACCCTAAATTGTCGACCTTCTTCAATCCTCAATCACAAACTGCCAGGTCTTCCCACAACTTCTATGGTCTTCATGCATTCAGGAAATGCATCGCTAATGGCGAATTTTCCTCATCGTGCATAATCATTATCATTCCACTACTCTGTATCTCATAACCTCCAGACATTCGCAACTCACCCAAATGATTCATTTCCTGATCTCACAACACTTGTCACAATTATTATTGTGGCTGAAACACGTATTAAAATCATCAACAGGTGTGAAAGACTTCTCCTATGCACAAATTTTGAAAATTTCAAGCCAAAATCATGACTTTTCAAATAGCACGATTTTCTTGTAGCACCCTTGTTTACCTTTTCTGAGCTTGCGCTACAAGAATATTTGTTTTAACAATTTTTTAATCAAAACTCACAGGAAAGGGTTAAAATTTAGTTAATAGTTTTGAATAAAACTTTATGATAATTTTTAGAACCTTTAAGTCATATATACATACTACAAGCCCCTAAAAACCATATTCACTAAGTAAAACCAAAATTGGAAAAAAAACCTATTAAATTAACTCTAAGTATAAGCATAAAATCAAGTAAAAATTTAAAAGAAACTAAAGTCAAAACTTTAAAATGAAAGAAAGGCCATACTTCAAAAACAAGCAAATTCTTTAAAATGAGAAGCAAAAACAGGATATAACATGTTGTTTACCACCTTCAGTCGACAAAGAACCATCAAGCTTTCATGTTTTTAGTCTTTGTTTTCATACTTATCTCGCAATGGAAACCCCTCTTCAACAAGTTAATGTAACACCCTCTTGTTTATCCTCTGGACATAAAATTATTGTTGTTATGTTGGACATAGTGGCACAAGGTATCTAGACTATGGTTCGTAGATTATTATTATTTTTATTATGTTGAACTTATGAAGCAAATAATAACATAAGAACAATCAGACGACCGATGCCACGAAAGAGAGTATGAGGAACCATGATGTTACAAGCAAGGGGTTGTGGAAAAGTGTTTACCTATGTGCGTTGATCCTATGTTGATGTTGTACACCCTTATTATGTACTCGATGGACGCTCTTGGTTATGTACCCTCACGTGTTATGTTACTCCTTGGTTTTATTTACCTTGAGATTAATTTTTATTTGAGGAATGGAGTCCCTCTCTCACCTAGTGCGCCCTCATGAGTTGGATTAGTGTGTCTCTTGGTGTGGCCACTTTTTTTATTTTTGGAATATAAATCTCATGTTTTTATCCCTCTCTCCCCCAATTCGAAGTGCTCATGAAGGAATTTGATATGCTTGTGTTGGAAGTCAATGTTGTGTGTTGGTTCATGATTTTGCTCATGTGCTTGAGTTTGGCGCTTAGGGATTGATTTTGTTTCTCTTTGTATGAGATACTTGTTGAGCCTGTTCCCAAGATTAGTTACTCTAGAGCTAGTGCTATTTGTCCTGGAGCCACTGGAATCTCCCTGGATTGGAAGTGCTACTTACCATTGGGTTGTGGTTGGACTATTGTCTTGGAGTCCCTAGAATTGTCCTGGAGTAGAAATGATAGGTCATACTAGTAATTTGGTTATGGTTGAACTAATTTCTTGAGAGAATTTTTTATTGATTGTGCTCTTTATTGTGGCATCATGGTTTTGTCTTAGGGGTGGTCATTGCAAAGTGAGTTTTGGCTTACATTGTGTCTACTGCTGGGTAGAACGTGGCAGGGTCGATTACAATTGCATATTTGGAAAAGATAAGAGTTTCATATCATGTTTATTTAATTTATTTGGATCTGATATGATTTATTTATGGATGCACATGAAATGTATGAGCTATTTGTGGAATAAAATTCTCATGGAATTCAATCTATTGAGGAAATGATTACTCAGCACCTATACTACACCACTGATATTTTTGCCCCTATTCATTATATAATATGTATTTTTATGGTAAATTAGCCTCATAATGGTTTAAGACACTTCTCTTTGATGCTTCTACCTTTTATTCGAAAACTAGTTCTTTGATTGGATTGTTTTGCATAGTTTGGAGACTTGGCACATGAAGTGTTTGTAAAAGTGTCTAAGTTTTATTTTCATGCTTATGTATGATAAATACAATTGAAATATGGTAGAGATCATTTATTTTCTCCATGTGGTCATAATTGCAAACTTCATGATGTAGTACAATTTTATGGTGGGCACTGGTGATGGAGAAGGTTCGTCGCTGATCGGATCGTACAGGGATGACAGGGGGGTGGGTCACTCTGGCCGTACCTCCCTTGTCCCCATCATCATGGCTGCATTGATTTTTCGCAGACCTTCTCCTCTTTCACGGTGGTTTGCTTGGGGTTTCGGTTTCATACTTTGTTTGGTAGGGTTTCCTGATTGCTAACGGCTTGGGGTTGCTGCAGACTGTTTCCTTTGTCAGGTTTGGCTCTAGGTTAGCTGCTGTGGTAGAGATGGAAGATTTGGAGATGGTTGATTACTCCAGTGACCACCTGGAGGCACAGGATGTGTGGGGCGTGCCAGCTGGAGGTTTGAGGGAGGTTCTGGAGGTTTTTCCGAGGCTGGGACCAGATGAAACTGGATTGACCGGTTTTGGGTTAGAGAAACCGGTATCTGACTTTTCACCCTCGGATTTCCTCTCCTTCTCACCACAACGTCTTTCTCCAGTGGAATCTGAGGGTTTCAATGGGCTGAAGGTAGATTTGCTGGGCAGTTCGAGTTGGAGGGAAGCTGGGGTGTTTTTTCCTCGGAAATTTGGGTTTCCGGTGCCGGAGTTGGAGGAGGGTTTTGAGGTGGTGGAAGGCTTTGAAGGTGTTGCGGCAGCAGGGGTGGCTAGGCAAGTGGAACAGGCTTGTGGAGAGGGGAGCGGTGGATCTGAAGGGCACTGGAGGGGGCCGCTGGGTATTTCTGAACATCGGGGCTATGCAAGCCCTACCTTGGCTGATGGGCATCCGAAGGGGGTGGAGAACGCGGCAGGGGCTGTGGAGACGCTAAAGGGTTCATCGAAGAGACGCAAACGGAGTTTGGTAAAGTCAAGACCTGTGGGTAGATATGCGGTGGGAGATGATATCGAGTGGGATAAGGTTTTAGCGATGTCACAGAGGACGATGGTGGGTAGGGTCATGGGTAAGACCTTTTCTCATAAGACGGTGGTGGATTGGGTGGATGGAAAATGGAGAGAGTTTCTGGGTTATTCCCCGGAGGTGGATATGTTACTTCGTGGTTGGTTTGTTGTGGTGGTAAAGTCTGAGGATGATATGCGGTTAATCCTGAACAAAAATTGGCATGTGAATCATTCGCCTGTATTGCTGAAGCCTTGGCATCCTCTCTTTGATGCTGGCAGGGAGAGAGTGGACAGGATTCCCATTTGGGTTCGGCTACCAGGGCTGCCTCTTCATTTCTGGGATCCTCATCATTTCAGAAAACTGGGGGATATTTTGGGAAAGTTTCTGGAAGCAGATTTATCTTACTTGGAGACCCATTATAAACAAGTTGCTCGTATCCTGGTGGAGGTGAAAATTAGAGAGGGCCTTCCTGAGACCATCGACCTAGACTGGGGACCGGATATCATCACTCAGTCTCTGGATTATGAAAATGTGCCCTTCAGATGCAGGAGATGTCATGCCTATGGACATCCAGTTTCGGAATGTCGACTTCCGTTATGAACCCTAAACGGTGGGAAGAGGAAAATTCAACAGGTGGTCCCTGATGGAGTACCTTCTGAGGCGGTCTCTATGGAACCTGTGCTGGTGTCTGAGGATTCAGGCTATGAAAAGGTTAATGAGGAATTGGATCCAACAAGTCAAGATTCAGAAGGAGAACCTGTTATTCGTGCTGTCAGCCCATCGGCTACTACTGCTGTGGTTGCACTTACTGAATCGGTGGAAGCAGAGGTTACTCCGGGGCTCCCTATCTCGGGTAATTCTACTTTTTCCTTTTCCCCATATTTTAATTTGTTATTAAATCGGTGCTCTTTGGTTGGTCATGACTGGGTGGAGGGGCTAAAAAACCTGTCTATTTCGGGCCTCTCTTTTGATGGGATTGTTTCTTCGATGGATCACCGGGTTAGGGTTTCGTCGGCTTTGGGGGGTATCCCTGCTGAGCCTATTGTTGAACCTGTCTCAGATTTTTCCCCTTTGACTTCGGACCCTTCACTAACCCCTGAACCGGACCCTGGGAGGGGGGGTGAGTATTTGGGTTTATCTTCCTCTGAGACCTCAGATTCTGGGTATTTCCTTCATTCTAGTTTGAAAAAGCCTAGGGGGGGGGGGCTGGGTAAAGACCAGCAGCCTTTGCGGAAGGGAAGGGGCAGAACTTCTCATTTATCAAAGGCTCAGCCACGGGCCAAGGATGACCCGAGGGAGGGGAAACAACTTTCTATTGAAAGGGCACTTAGAGCGGTGAATGCCCGGAGGCCTGTCAGGAAATGAAGATTATGTCTTTCAATTGTCGAGGGTTGGCTGGACCCAAAAAGAAATCAGCCTTCAAAAGGGTGCCTACTCTTGAACACCCTGATGTGATTTTGCTACAAGAGACCTTAGGATTAGGAGATATCATCAAGGAAAAGCTGGAATGTTGGATGGCAGGATGGTCTTTTGTGACTCTGGATGTTCGGGGTCGTTCTAGGGGCTTGGCTGTGGGTTGGAAGCTAAGTGCGGCGAAGCTGGTGACTTCTTGGGGGAGGGAATCTGTTCTGGGAGTTGAGCTCTTTTTTGCTGATTTAGGTACTAATTTGTCTGTGATTAATGTTTATGGGCCCTATTTGAACCGTGCCACCTTTTGGGATGCACTGCTCCGGGATCCTCTCCTCCGAGGAGACTCGGTTGTTGTGGGAGGGGACTTAAACTTTTCGCTGGGTCAGACTGAAATTCGGGGACCTCATGCAGTAGCAGATCCACAAGCTGGTTATTTCATCCAAAGGCTGGTAGAAAACAAATTGCTGGACATTGAGCCTATTAAGTTGAAGCCTACTTGGAGAAATAATAGGGGAGGAGTAGCCAGGGTTGCGAAAAGGATAGACAGGTTTCTGGTGGCAGAGTAGCTGGTGGA
>LPNX010997625.1:573834-685031 GCA_001517045.1 Pseudotsuga menziesii | reverse complement strand
AGACTCAAGAGCCGGGCGATCTGGCTTGAATGTGGAGATGAAAATACCAAATTTTTTCATGCATATGCCAGGGGCAGGAGAGCTGAAAATACTATTTGGTGTCTCAGAGATGGTGAAGGGTTAGAGCATTTCGATTTTGAAGGAAAAGCTAGATGTGGGGTGAACCACTTTGAAAATTTGTTCAGGGCGCCTGAACTGGCTTCATTGCGGAGGTTATTAGGGTAGCACAGATGTTTCCGAGGTTTGCAGAAGAGGAGGACAATAGGAGGTTGATGAGTCCTGTGGATGAAGAAGAGTTAAAGGAGGTTTTGGGCAGTTTTCAAAAAGATAAGAGTCCAGGGCCGGATGGGTGGACAATTGAATTCTTTCAGGGCTTCTATGAGATCTTTGGTTTGGATCTGCTATAGGTGGTTGAGGACACTCGAACCTCGGGAAGACTTCTAGCGAGCTTCAATGCCACCTTCATAGCCCTGATCCCAAAGATGGACATTCCAGTTACTCTCAACGAATTTAGACCAATCTCCTTATGTAACTGTATCTACAAGATTGTTTCGAAAGTTATAGCTCGGAGATTAAAAGTTATCTTATTAGAGAATATTTCAGCTGAACAGTTTGGTTTTTTGGAAGGCCATCAGATTCATGAGGCCATTGGGGTGGCACAAGAAGGTTTACACAGCTTGAAGAGTAGGAGCATTAAAGGGGCTATTTTGAAAATTGATATTTCAAAGGCTTATGATAAGGTAATTTGGATTTATCTTCGACTGTTACTGACTCATCTAGGGTTTTCTATAAACTTCATTAGATGGATTATGTCCTGTATAACTACTGTCTCTTTTGTTGTTCTCATAAATGGGGCGGCCTCTCCTTTTTTTCATGCTGAGAGGGGCCTGAGGCAAGGGTGTCCACTTTCCCCGTTGTTGTTCCTGCTGGTGGAAGAAGGACTAAGTAGGGCTATAGATGAGGCTAAGAGGATGGGCCGTTTCTCTGGCATTTGTATTGGTGAACAGCTAGCTATTACACACCTCCTTTTTGTGGATGATGTTTTGATCTTTTGCTCTGGAGATAGAAGGGATACACGAGTACTGAAGGAGATACTGGATCTCTTCTCCAAAGCTACAGGGATGGATATTAATGTGGAAAAGTCCACAATTACTACACATCTGCTTCGACCAGAAGAAGAGATTGAACTCTTAGATAATTTTCCTTTTATTCTTTCTGGTCTGGATGTAGGTTTAAAATACTTGGGCTTTTCTCTAAAAGCAAATTGTTACCAGAAAAAGGACTAGAGCTGGCTAATAGGTAAGGTGGAGAAAAGGTTATAGGTGTGGAGCTATAGGTGGTTGTCGAGAGCTGGGAGGTTGGTGCTGGTCAAGGTTGTGTTAGAAGCCATCCCAGTATATTGGATGTCACTCTCTTGGATCCCAAAAGGGACGCTTGAACAGATTGGGAGGATATGCTTCAGATTCTTATGGAGTGGTAAGAAGGATGAACAAGTGACCCCCTGGGTCAGTTGGAAGAGAATAGCAGTTCCTAAGGGGCTGGGGGGATGGGGTCTTAAAAACATTTTTTTGTTTGCACAAGCGCTGGTAGCAAAAGGAGGATGGAGACTGATCAAAACTTCAAGCTTATGGACTCGTGTAATCAAACAGAAATATTTTCCTCATGAGAGCATTGAGGCTTGGATTAGGAAGCCTAGGAAGACTCACATAGGAGGGTCGGTTATATGGAAGGCTGTGGTGAAATATTTTCCTTTAATTGAATCGAATCTGACTTGGGATGTGGGTAATGGAGAAAAGCTACAATTGGGCAGGGATCCTTGGATGGGGAGTGAACATCAGCATGTTCTTCCTGAAGAAGTTATCAATGCCCTTGCCCTTCGGGGTATCTACACCTTAAACCAGCTGGCTGAAGAGAGACCTGAGGATCCTTGGATTCAACACTGGAAAAGTGCAGACCAGTTGGGACTGGGGGAACAAGATCTGCCTTTCTATGAAAACTATATCAGAAGCCTTCAATCGTCACATATCCAGCTTTCCGAGCAGGAGGATGAGATAATTTGGGAGCTGGATCCGGGGGGGATATATACCCCAAAGGCGGGTTACCTGTGCTTAAGTGTCGAGGCTGGGGGAAGGGAGGAGGTTTGGTGGTGGAAAATCTTGTGGAAGTTAAAATGCCCAGCAAAAACTAGGCTGTTTATGTGGTGTGTGCTAGAAAACAGGGCTCCGACTTGGGATATTCTACAGAGGCGAAGTTTTCAGGGACCAGGATGGTGTGCTTTGTGCAAAAAGGAGTTGGAAACGAATACACACCTTTTCATTTCGTGTTCTTTCACGGTGGCTATCTGGAAAGTATGTATGAGGCAGGTAGGACTAAACCATCGATGGGAGGGGATCTCAGTGAACAATGCGTGGGTATCCTGGTGGAGATCTTATTCACGCTCAAAGTTAAAAACTCTACCGTTACTTTTTATTTGGGGGATTTGGTTGGCTAGGAATGGAGCTATCTTCAAAGATAAAGCTAGTATTCCAGAAATAACTGGTTCTCAAACGGTGGGTTTATACAAAGCACTGCCCAAATATATCAGAGCAGCTGAACAGAGAAGGATCCCGGATATTGAGCTTGATAAAACCCATCCCTGGGGTTTTTTTTATGGTGCAGCACAAAACGAGAGGTGTGGAGGGGGGCTGCACTTTTTTTGTCTAATTCACATCACTTCACCCTTACCATGGGCCTGGGAGTCGGCTCGAATAATTATGCTGAACTCATGAGCTTAAAACTGCTACTCATCTTTGCCATCGAGAAGGGAATTAATAGGCTGACTGTCTGTGGGGATTCATTGAACGTTATAAACTGGATCATGCATATTCAAGAATGCAGGAATGTTGGAATTGCCAATATACTTTCTGCTTTACAGAATGTTATTCAATCTTTTGATGCTTTCCAATGCCGGCATGTTTACAGGGAGAACAACAAAGAAGCGGACCGGGCTTCCAAAGAAGGGTTGCGCTTGGACTTTGGCACTTGGAAATTTCGTGAGGAAAGGGAAGGGCAGAGCTATGAGTTTTACCACATGCCGTTTATAGACTAAGCTTTGTTTTTTCCTTTAAAATTTTGGTATCTACCAGTTTTCAGTGACAGTTTGGTTTGTATATTTCAAATTTGCTACTAAAACAGCGGTAGTATGATATGTATTTGCTCTATTATGCTATATCGTTTATGACAAACAGTATGATCAGCCTGGTGGGACAGTATGGAATACTTGTGGATAACAGTATTGTTTAAATTCTGCATCTTGATAGCAGACTTATGATTCTTATCAATGGTTCCTATGCTTATAGGACTTGGAAATTCACTGACAGAGTGAATTACATAATGTAATTTTTTATCTCTTTTTGATGAATGAAAATTACACTTTTTTCTCTTTGAAAAAAAAAATACAATTGAAATATGTATGATAACATGTGGGTAATTCTTCTTGAAATTATTTGGGAAATGTCTTCTGAAATTCTATATCAATTTCCAATTTCTAGCTCCTTCAACGAAATTGTTTTGAGTAGATTTGTGACTTTGCATATGAATTCTTTGATGAAATGTTTGAATGATTTATACCTATATTATGACTGATAAAACATGTTTTTTTTTTAATGGCATTTGATTGATTATATGAGTTGTGGATTTAATTATTCTAGTGATTCCTAGAATTACTAATCAATTTGGATGAGTAAAATTAGCTAATTTTGTGAGTTATTTAATGGAATGTATATGGGAAGAAAGTTACATCTATATGAGTGTAGTTGACTCCTGTTATGATTTCCATGAGTTATAGTATTCATATATTTCTCTTTATTGAGAATTTAGAAGGTTAAATTGGAAACTAGGTACACTACGGTGAAAATTGATAACTAGTTATGGATTGAAATCTATGTTTTCGTAAAAGCGGAATGTATAGCCATGTGCTCTAATTATAACATGTTAATGTGTTGTAGGTGTCCACTTATCAGTTTTTATCCTTTACTTATGTATGCATTTCATTTTGGTTTAGTTATTTAGACTCAATTCATTGCGGTGAATGTTAACTAGTTTCATTAGAATTGATGGAAAAGATCACCTTATGTGCAACTGGAATGATCTTCAAATAAAGATTTAATTGGTTGTAGGTGCATGCTTAAATATCTTGTTAATTATTTTATGATTTCTTTTGGGTTTGATGGCATAGTTACAAGTTGATTTCGTGCAAGACGAGTTGCTTATATTGGAAAAATAATTAATTAATCTTGTGGACTTTCTTTTGTAATTACCATGATTAATTTTTGTAATTTTTTGTAATTAGGCCTTGTTTACATGTAATTATATGTAATTAATCCACTAGGATTGATAATCTATGTTTATTTGTTAAACAATTGTATTTGTGATAAGTGTCATCATTTGCGCACTAAGTGTTGGTAAGCATCGTAATTAACACCTTAATTACTAGTTAACTCTAAATAAGTATAATTAGCCTTTAGGAGTAGTTATCATCTCTGATATAGATTGTATTGACAGTTCGATGATGTTAGATTATGTTAATAAAATTTCTCATCCCTTGAATAGTTTATTAGAATATTTATTGAATTTATTTTAATCTATCGGTAATTAAAGGGATTTTGACAAAATTAAATTATGAAAAATAAAACTAAATATTTGTTTGACTAATGTGTTGGGATAAAATTATCTAATTAGCATTAGAGAGGTCATGATATCTCCTTGATACCCTTTGATATCCCCATGGTACATTACAATTAATGCAACCATTGTTAGCTTTCTGAAACAATTGAGTCTCAACAACATGAACTTGCAGACTTCAAAGGAAAATTTGAGAATTTGACATCTCGAGACGAGCAAGTTGGCATACAAATATGGTATTCCAAATCACAAGTGAATCGACAACATGCAAATGATATTCTGATCCTAAAGAGTCGAATGGATCAATTTGAGAAACAAAAGGAGCACAATCTAGTGCAGCATCTTCAAAGAATGTCTAGCGGTACCTTCTAATATGCAATATTCTCCTGATACTTAATTGTGCCTCACGATATCGAGTGTTTTTTATATTAAGTTGCGTCTTCCATTGCTAGGTTGTTGAATATTTCAAATTTTTAAACCAATATGCATGTTGAGGCAATTTTGACAAATGTGTGCTTGTCATGGTGTCTTATGTACTTATCTTTTTCTTATTTTGTACGCCACTTATGACCTATTTGTCTTCCTATATGTTTTGAGCTTCGGAGCTCCATTTTTATAAGCTCGATGAGTACCTTTTTTATTCTTTTACTGACAACTCCTTCATAATACAAATTCTGATTATGCAAAAGTGTTGTATCTACGCACATGTATGTGACCAATAATGCAATCATGCAACCCAATATTGTTTTACTTTTGAAGAAGTGACTATTTGTCTATTGATAGTGATATAGCAATACTTTGTTAATTTGAATATGTGTTCTTCTTTGTTTAGCAATCACGTCTTTTTGCGACAATATATTCTAGTTGCAAAGCCCACTGATACTTTCCTTGAATTCCTGATAGATGACATGTTGAATTCAAGGATCTTATTCAAAACTTTGGAGATCAACAAGAAATGATGCATTCAATTGCTACTTGCGAAATACTTAAATTATTTACTCCAACTGCACACATCTCAGGAACCCTCTTTATCCATTTTTTAATGTGCACACGCCCTTTTTGATACTGCCCAAGATAACTTTCTTTTTCCCTCCATATTTTGCTCTCAATGTTATATGAAATATTTCTTTCAAATCATTTTACTGTTCTTAGACAATATTTAACTTTATGCCCGAAACCATCACAAGCATATCATCTCATAGTATGACAATACTTTGCTATATGACCAAAATAATTACATATTGAGCATTTTAGTGTACTAAATTTACCTTTATAACAGAAGAAGTTTGTGTACCTGGATTGAACTTGTTTTGAAGGCACATTTTCTCATACCTTCTTTGAATTGTATCTAGTTGACTTAGAACCGAAATGTGCTTGTTGTAGTAGACTTTTTCAACTACATCATCATAGCTGAGACTAGGCTTGTCTTCTGGAGACCTTCGATTACTTAATATGTTATCCTGGATTGACATGTTGTTCTTGAATTTCGCTTCAATTTCTGCTCAAAACATACCTTGTCATCTTTTGGATTTGTGCAATCTAGTATTTCATGTTTGAACTATCTTTGATTTTTCAAAGGTTGGTTTTCTCTTCTTACTTCGTCCACTTCACTTTTCAAGTGAGAGATCTTTGATTCCTTTTGAGCAAGATGTTCTGTTGGCAGATCATTTTTCCTTTTTGCTTCTTTTAGTGATGCTTCTAACATGAGATTCTTTTCCTCAAGCCTTTTGACTTCATTTAGTGCGCAATTCAATTGTATTTCAAGATCTCTCTCCCTCTAACTCGTATGTTTTGTCAATGTTTCTGACGAGGTATTTGCCTCTTTGACTTGTTCTTCGGATTTTAATAGTTTTTCTTTTACGGATTTGTTTTTCTTTCTTGATTTATTCAGTTCTTCCAAAGCACAAATCAGTTCACCTTCCGAATCAACATCTGCAATTTCCTTGTCTTCGAATTTAAATACTTCTTCTTCACTGCTTGATCCAACTTCTGCATCAAATTTTGAATGTGAGATATAAGTCTCGTTGTAAGAATACTTCCTTAATGTTTATTATGATTGAATTTCATGTGTCTCTTCATCTAATGATTCTTCTGTGATAAAAGAACAACAATTGTCTTTTTATTATGAGTCTTCATCCTAAATAAGTTCCATAAAAAAAGTACTTCTCTTGGACTGTCATCACTATCATAATCTTCAAATGAACATTTGTGTTCCTTATAATACAAGCTCTTTCTTTGTTTAGGAAACTTCTTTCTGCTTTCATCCTTGCTTTGTTGGTATGTCTTCCTTTGCTCTTGGTGATTGAGTTCTTCGTCACCATCATTATATATACTTTCTTTGAAGGGATATCTGGAAGAAAAATGGCCTACTTTACCACATTCAAATCATTTAAAAGGTAACTTACCTTTATATTTGCCATTACCCATCTTTATCCTTCTCACAAAATTTGCATTCTCTCCATCTAATACATCATATGGGTTTTTGTTCTGCTCGTGCTTGCTACATTTTGTTTTCTTGGCGGCTTTAAAGGCTACTTCTTTCATAGAGGTATTCTCTTTTTTCAGCCCTCATTTCATATGCAATAAGAATCCCATGAATTTTTTCCTTTGTTAGTTTGTCCAGGTCAATTTTGTTTTCTGGGAATGATACTTTTGAATTAAGCCTAGGTGGCAGAGTTCTTAGTACTTTTTGCATGACTGATTCTTCATGTATTTTTGATCCAAGACCTCTGATAGAATTGACAATATCATCCACACAAAGAATATAAGATGGAATATTTTCATCTTCTCTCATTTTTAGCATTTCAAATTATGTTGAAAAAGTTTACAACTTTCCCTTTTTAACTTTCTCATTTCCTTCTTATACGTTCTTAAGCTTATCCCATATTTATTTGGCTAGAGTGCAGTGCATCGCTTTGGTAAACTCGGAATATGCTAGACCACACAATATTACATTCCTAGCCCTTACATTATATTCATAATGTCCTCTAATAGCTTCATCAACTAGAGTATTTTTGGGAGCAATGTGACCATTTTCAACCAGCTACCAAACGTCAACTCCAAGAGATTGCATATATAATTCCATCCTTATTCTCTAAAAAGTATAATTTGAACCATCAAACCTTGGTGCTATGTTTGCAGATAGTCCTTCATGTTTATCCATTTATACATAAAAAATTATCTTCCAGCGGTTAAACTGCAACTGAAGACATACACTCTAATACCAATTTTTGGAATTCTTATTTATACTGAGAGGGGGCATGAATCAGTATAAAGTGAAAATTATACAATTTTTAACTTAACAAATTATACTTCAATTTTGGTTTTAGACACAACAATGAAATACACTAGTGCGCAAAGAATTTGTTAAGTATGTGTGTGTGTGCATGTGATTACATAGATAGGATACACCAATCTCCAAGATGTGAGCGCCAACCTACTCAGACAACAATATGATTGGGTCATCAATCATACATGCAAGCACCAACTTGTTGATTACATGCACTAACCTGTGAGGACTCCAATCCTCTGCGTAAGCACCAACTTGTAGAATTCATGCACTGACGTGAGAGCAAACCAATCTTGTTTTGTGCAAGCACCTACTTATTGTGTTTAGGAAACAACCTGAGTGGAGACTACAATCTCCTTTCCTTATTCTTCAAAACCAACTAAAAGGAATCTTTGACTTCCTGTCCTTTCCCCTTCTTGCCACCCTGAAAATAATATGTTGTAACAAAACTGCGACTTCAGTGATATGTGATATGTTCCTTCAACAATCTGTGATGTCAATGGTCTGCAAATTTTGTGATATGCGATTTGCATCTTCTATAATCTACAATATCAATAATTTTCAACTTCTATAATTTGTAATCTGCGTCTTCTGCAATCTGTAATATCAACAACTTTCTCTTTCTAGGATTTGTGTATTCAGTTGTATATCTTCTTTTCACATCTCAGTGTAAGGCATCCCTATAATTTGC
Source organism: Pseudotsuga menziesii (assembly GCA_001517045.1). NCBI lineage: Eukaryota > Viridiplantae > Streptophyta > Pinopsida > Pinales > Pinaceae > Pseudotsuga > Pseudotsuga menziesii. The sequence goes on along the minus strand of LPNX010997625.1, from coordinate 676,389 downwards.
GCATTATTTGTTGCTCTTCTTCATTTATTTTGTGCATTTGCCTCTATGTTGTATATATTTATTCTGGATCAATGATCCATTGATACCCCAAAACTTTGAAGCTTGCCAAATAAAACTATTACATCTCCTTCATCTTCAATCTTACTTCAACATTTCCATCTCTTGCTTATTTATACGGTTATTTTTCAATACATGTGTCCACTGGGATTTCTTTGATTCGGTGACGCACCTAATTCCTTACTTCTTGTTCAAGCTAACCACCTCATTCTATCTTTCGTCGATGCACATCTTTTAATAATTCTGCCTCATGAGGTTTTGCATACTTGAGTCCAATGACTTGGTGGTATGCGCTCACATAGGTTTATGTTTTGGTGGTATTTGCGCATTTCCAAAACTTGCACACTTATTCTCTATATACTTCTTCAAATTACATTCATTTATATAGAGAACCATTACCATATGGTCTTGCATATTGCAAATACTTACATACACATTTTCTATATATTTCTTCAAACTAGCTTCTTACTTGACATCATCAATTGTAACACCTAAGTTCAACAGTATTCAAGACTTCATACTTTATGTTTGACATCAATATGTTTTGACATTCATCAACATGTTTCTTGTTTGACATCAATGGCAACACTAAAGTTCAACAATTTTAACAAAACTAGACGAATGCCTCGAGACAACCATTTGTGCACCTAGAAATAAATGTGGGGTGCCATTTTTTTGTACAACCACATCCAATTTACAAAATGAAAATCAATATGTTTTATAAAGAATACCATGTATTTAAGTCCTTCCAAAGTCTTTCTTGGAAAATGAAGGAAATGATCCATTTGGCTCAATACATCCTCTTGTGCAATATTAAATAATATTCAATACTTTTCCATCTTGTTCTCCATGCTAGTTGCATGATAAAAGAGGTCGAGGATATTTCTAAGGATTTAAAATTCCTTAAGAGTACTTGCATTGAATAAAATAATTTCATTAATAAACAACAAATGTGAAAATATTTCAGCCTTTTAGATCACCCCGACTTCTTGCATTGCTCATCAACCTGCTTAATCCTTTCATGACCAAATGGAACAAATGGGGGAGGGGGGGGGTAGGGGAAATCCCTATATTATCCCACATGAGAATCAAAAAAATATGGATGGGGATCCATGTTCGACACCTTCCTAATATAATTCCTAATACCACCTTAACACACATCTAGTTATGATACAATTTTAAGGTAGTTACCAGCATAGATCCATCTTAACTCCGGCTCTAAAAAGCGCTGAGAGAGATTAAACCTCTTTAGGTGTAAACCAAGTTTAACACTCTAAGAAGGGATCCCTATAGGCCTTGGTAAATACAAAGTTAAGTGGGACCTATCTACCTCATAATTCTATTATTAACTTAAAAATAAATAATCCAAATTATTTTCCATTATAATCGTTCATGTGCCATCTACTTCAATTTGTAATTGTGTTGTACATGATAACACATAAGTCCTATGAATAGGCAAAAGTTGCACTCATTCATTAATTAAAAACTAAAATAGTTATTCTTGATATGTATGTCATGGTCATATAAGGCATTACTACACACACGCGCTAATTGAATTTGAATTTGAAATTTGATATATATCTATACAAATGTATTTTAAAATGTAGCCAATTTAAATTTGGAGTTGACATACAGAATCCAATATATTCTCCATTATAATTGTCCACGCAACAATTATTCTAATTTTGAATCATATTGTAAATGATAACATAGATAAATCCTACAAATAAGCAAAAGTTGCATTAATTATATAAATATGAATTAAAATAGTTATTACCCCAAACTAATATTTACCTCATTAATCTATTAATAACTTAACAATACATAATCCAATATATTTTCCATTATAATCGTCTAGGTGATAACTACTCCAACTTGGAATTGTGTAGTAAATGATGACACGTAGATCCTATAAATAGACAAAAATTGCACCAATGCATTAATTATGAAGTAAAAAGTTTTGTTTTCCTCGAAAAAAAGGACGCGTTTCATTATATTAATAACCAAATACATAGTACATGAACTATAGTAATAGCCAAATCTAGTTTTTGTCCAATGGACAATATAGGTTCTTAACATAAATTCTATGCAAATATCATATCCTCCAGAGTGCCAATATAATGTGACACTTGTGAATATAACACCCGATAAACAATGCATCAAAAAAGTATTTCCTATGTAATTATCCAAAATATTTGGCTCTATACCAACGTGTATGCAAAATGAACTACCATATTTCAAGAGAAAAATCACAAAAACATTTTGTGGGAGTAGAAGATACTCCCTAGTGCACTCAAAATGGGATAGGACCTAGATCAAACTCGTGAATGTTTTTCTCATTATGGTCCCATCGAAGACAGGTATTTTCTACTTGACAAAGCCCAATTTTAGAAAGGTGATTAACGATTGTATTATTTTATTTGTAAATGTGTTGAAAAGAGATGAAGTGAAAGAGGATTGATATATGGAAAAGATCCTCAATGACGACGACTAGATGGATGTTATTTGCTTGAAACCTCTTATTCATCCAACAAATAACAAGTAGGGAGTCACCCAGAATCTGTATGTGGCGGAAACTAAGACAATGAGCAAGGAGGAGAATATACCTCAAAGCAGCCAAATCAACACTGTTGTTTGTAGTGTGTCCCAGACCAACAACAAATCCGTGAGAAGTAGAAGTAGAGTCATTGAAAAATATAACCAACAACTCCCCATTTGGTGGAATTATTCAAAGAAGCACTGTCAAAAAATGTCGATCAAATAGATTTATCTATGTTAGGATCCTTGATGATACGATTGCTTCTTTTGACTTGGATTTGAGGAAATAAATCTAGCGTGGCAATAATTCTGGAGGCACAAACAACAAAATAAATGTGTTTGTCTTGAAACATGATCATGTTCCTAGTATACCAAACATACCAACATATGATAATAGGAAGTGCCAAAAACTCTGTAGAATTCACCTGTTGAAACCAATCATGAAGTGCGTCCATCAGGTTGTGACTCTGCCAAATGAAGTTATGTCCCTTTGTGCATGAAATGTTTAGCTAGATAGACATTATATATAGGCATGAAGTAAACATGTGATCCATTGATTCATTGTATGACTTGCAGAGAACGCATCAGTTGGCTCCGTGTCAGAAGCGTCTGATCATGTTATCCCAAGTGGGAGTGCAATTAAGAAGATCCAACCAACATAAGAGTTTCATATTAATGGGGCATTTCAGTGTCCAGATATGATTGTTCCACCAAGGAGGATTTGGAAGATCCTCCTTCATGCGAAGAAGTAAAAATTTATTCTTGATATTCATGTCATTCTCATTCTCTCTCTCTCCTCCTTCATGCGAAGAAGTAAAAAGTTATTCTTGATATTCATGTCATTCTCTCTCTCTCTCTCTCTCTCTCTCTCTCTCTCTCTCTCTCTCTCTGTCTATATATATATATATATATATATATATATATATATATAGAGAGAGAGAGAGAGAGAGAGAGAGAGAGAGAGATCACCCACTTGGTATGTAGAAAATGTCTCTTCGATGCAATGAAATATCCACTATAAATGTACTTTATGTATATATGATTTAATGCACTTAGTATGCCTTGTATGCCATATCGTTAGTTTCTTGATTTTCTTGATTTATCAAACGTGATTCTAACAATTGTATCAGAGTGTAGGTCAAAGAAGGTGATCAAATGATCAACTTATCCATGGGATTGAATGTTGAATATGACAGTGAATGACAATGAGCACAAGGGAATATGGCATGCGACAAGATAAGCACTAAATAGAGGGAAACACACAAGGAGGCAAGCACTTGATATACCATTTTTGGGATTATCTGGGTAGTGCAAGTTATTAATCTATCACCCATATCCGATGAGTACATCATCTGGGTAATGCAAGTTATTAATCCATGACCCATATCCCATGAGTATAGTCATAATTGAACAATTTCTCATGGTTTTGAATAGTCCACTTATCACCCATTGCATCAGGTGATGTTCACAAGGGGGTGTTAGGATTATAATCCTCACATGTCCAATTTGGTCAATTATGCCTAAAATAGGAGTCTTTTCAGTCATTATTGAGGCACTAGTTCCATTGGGTCCACATGGCCTAATTGGACCACATGTACCAGTTACTAGAGTGTGGGGAACACTAATTGAGGCTAACTGCCACTAATTGCACTTGCATCCATCAGTTTAGGCACCTCCTAGACCAATCGCCCCTGGGAGTGCCGACACCAACCTCCTTCAGTTGAGTTCAGTTGGTGACTAGTCAAGCCTAGTTAGTATTCAGTTACATTTAGTTACATCCATTTCTATTCAGTTAGCGTCATCCATTGATTAACAGCATGTGGGAAGGCACATTTCCTCACCTACCACATTTAGATAGACTAGTTAACTTATTCTAACTGATTGAGGCATTGATTTAGACAACTGGAGTTAGTTAGTTAAGCTCCGATAGTGACTTAGATACAGTCTGTTATCCATTCAGTTAGGTTGAGTCAATCAATTTGAATCTCCTCTCATGGATTCGAATTGTCTGGTTATTAATACCAGTGTATTACTTTGTAAACATTATCCATTTTTAATTTTGATTAATGAAAGCATATACAGCTGCAAATCATTATTGCATTGTTTCATATCATATTTTGAGCAAAATTGCTTGATATATTTGTGAGTTGTGTCCTACTCCAAAGATTCCTATGAGCTCAATTTTATAAGGTATCATAGCCTCGGCGGGATGAGAAATTTTCTCCTTTCTACAGATCTCATACTCGATCAAATTTTTTGAGAAAAATTGCTCCTTCCAGCTCTGCACAAGAAATGACAAGTTTACCACATAAATCCTAAGCAAAGTAATTGTTGATCAAGCTTGCTTGATTGATTAAGCTGGGTGTGATGAAAACTTGAAAAGTACAGGTTTTCAGACCTTACGGTGCCCCTTTTGTGTTTTTGCAGGTTTCTTACAGTTTTTTCACTACATTTGCTACATCAGCTTCATGGCTTCTTCTTTGAATCTTCTTACTCCCTTTAATTACCACCAATGGAAGGAGGACATGGAGATTCAACTTCGCTCCAAAGGACTCTACAGAGTCACAATGGACACAGAAATAGAGCCAAACCATTTTGTTGATAAGGCAAAGTACTGGAATAAGCTTGATGAAGCTTGTGGATTTATGTGCCTGCCAATTTCCATAGATATTCTCTTCCACATCATTGGATTGAAGACTCTGAAATAGATTTGGGATCAACTTGCTTCCCTGTTTGATAAGCAAGATGACTTGAGGATCTAATAACTAGAGAATGAGATGATATCTCTGAACCCAGGCAACTTTGAAACTATGAATGATTTCTTCACCAAATTCAAGCACATGGTGCTCCAGTTGAAGTTGTGCAAAGTTCAGAAGGAGGATGATCAAATCATCCTTGCATCCTTTTGAAATTAGGCCCATGTTATTCTGTCTTTATATCCACCTTTAATAGCGGGAAGCTCACAATCCCGAATTGGAAGATTCCCACTCTCAATTCATTCGTTGAGTCTCTCACCAATGAGCATGACAAGCTTGTCCAAATGGGGATCATCAAATATTCCAAGGATCAAGCCTTGTTTGTTGCAGGACTCAAAGCTACGAATGGAAATGGGAAGCAGAAGGAAAATAAGACAAAGAATGAGCCTCCTAAGGAGAAAGAGCAGTCATATTGTCACATACCCCAATTTTGTAAAATAATGTTAATTATTTTAATTATATTCCTGAGACATTATGTTAAATTTAATGTAAAGTAGGAACTGATGACTCAGCAGAGTCAAAAGAAGTGGAATGTAATTCTGAATATTTTATTATTAATAAATAAAAGTGGAGACAACAGCATTGGGAGAGCTGTTAATAAGAGGTTACTGGTCAAACTGGTGGATGGAACTAGGTGGAGGGCAAAAGACAAGTGGCAGCATCCTCAAACACTTCCTAAGTTGCAGGTGGCAAATTCCCTATATTTGGGGTCATGATCCCCCAATAAAGTGGGATCAGAGCATGTGGTTCATTAAATGACAACTAACCCAAAAAGACCTAGGCAATCTTTTTAAAAGTACCCAATGAAGAGAGCCGAGGTTGCTCAGATACTTTCCAGAGAATAATCATTCAGGAGAATGCTATTCAGGAATTTCATTGGGGAAAAAGGGGAAAATAGTAAGGAAGTTGTTTTGAGAGGATTGCTGCAGTAACTTGGTTATTACAGCTTGTTAGCTGGGAGAACTTACTGATAAGTTCTGGATTAATACTGAGTTTGAGGACTGGTATTTGACAACTGTTGCACCTAGTTCCAGCCAGGGAGACCAGACCAAGCTCGGGGGTCCTGAGGAGTCGTTGTTTGAGCGCTCTCCAGGAGTTGGTAGGGAGGAACGGCCTCCCATTGCTGTTGTTGTCCCAGTTCCAAAACAGGTTCTACCATTTATTTAATCTTTGTTTAATATCTATTTATGATTGAATGGTAGATTTGAAATTTTATAGTATAAGAAATTAGATGGATTAGAAATGAAGTGTTCATAGTTTATTCCGTAACAAAATATTTTGATGAGAATTATAACCCCACCTATGTTTTTCCACATCTGGTGTGACCAGACCGTACTCCAGCATAGGGGTGATTTTTAAAATAAAAGTATTATGATGAAAGCACAGAATAGTATATGATGGAATTTTAGAGTAGTTTCTTTATGTTGTTTTGCAGAAGTAATATCCTGGTTTTAGGAGTAGTTTCATTCTGTACAGAAAATTGTCAAGTCTTTTAGAACAGGGAAGTAAAGTGATTTGTTCACTGATAATAATATCTACCCATAAAGAAAACAGTTCTTAATATTTTAGTTACTATCAGTAACTTTAAAGGTCTATTTTGAATATCATTGAAAAGTAGCTAGAATCTTTATTTATTCTCACAGGAACTTTAGTAAAGCAGAAATTACTTTTGTAAAATCAAATATGTTATTTATTTATTCTTGTTTCCTTGGTTAAGCTTAAGTAAAAACATATAACTGCTAACCTATACTGCTGAGTTGTTAACAGGGTAGAACTTGATTAGTCCTTTTACATTCTTTTCTTATTATACATTAAATTGGAATATAATACAGGAAGTTTATCTCCAAAGTAATAAATACAGTAAGAATAAGAACCTGATATTAACAGGCTATTTTTATTCAATAAGTATAATAAAACAGAGAACGATTTACTATTTCCAATTACTTACTAAGAAAGCTGAGTTTAAATAACAATAAAGGTAATAGTACTCTAGTTAGGGTAAATACATTATGTTTATAAATAGTATTTACTATCTTATTATTTACTCTATACAGATAGTATTATTGGGTAATTACAGTAATACCTTAATTTATTTTTATTTATAATATAGATTCTATATTCTAGAATTACTCACAGTTACATATTGATTTTCTTTTATATAACCATCTATTCTATTTCTGATTTAGGTAACAGTTCTACATAATAATTCATCTTTAAAAATAGAGTAAATCAAATATATAAACTTGTACGGAAAATAGTAGCATCGAATTTATAAGAACACTACAGATAAAGAAATCAAGTACATTATCACACAGGATATAATCAACAGTGTAGAATGCTCGACTTCTTGAGCTTAACAAGTAATGAAAAGCTTAATTAATAACTCCACATTTTACAGAAAAGCATTACAAATTAATTAACAATGAATTTAATAAAAGAGGTTGTAAGTAATGCTTTTATTGTCGAATTAGGGTTTAACCCTATTAATTCAAAATATATAACTAAATCAGCAACTGTGGAGCCAAGACAATATTATTTTACTCACGGCCGTATTAAAAATTAACAGAGTAAGGCTGTCATAAGCCTATTTTTATTTATATAAACATAAGATGCAATTTAAAAGTAAATGCTGAAAATATTCTCCTATTACCGAATCTCCAATGCTATATTTATAAAATAAATAAATATATGAAACTTCACTACTGTAATACAACCAAGATTTACAAAAAAGAAAATAGTAATAATATCTTATATTATGGGTTAAGGCAAAAACCCTGTAAGTTTAATTTTACAACAGAAATAAGAATTCGAGGTCGTAACCCCTTTTAAAGTCAGGCTCACAGCCTAAGGTTTTACACAGGCAAGGCAGATAAAAATCGAACGACTCTTCCAAGCCCTCAACTTCTGCAAGCATTGGAGAGCACGGCACGTTGCCTTCTGTCTCTTCCATTTATTACTTGGCACCCAAACAAAAAGAGAACTAACATTTCCATCTCGGCCGAAGTCGGAGCACCCTAGCACAGCGTAGGGGCTTCTTCCTCTAATCCAACTAACAATCAGTTAACAAGGCAGACTGAAGCCGTAAGGGTTTCAGGCCTCTTGGTGCCAGCCCTCAAAAGTTCCAAAGGAACCCCACAAGGAGAAAGAGCCATGGTGTAACCAGGCTTACCAGAAAACTTGTGACAACTGCTCGAATCCTTATACCCGAAGCCGCGCAGGAAGGAGAGCCAGGTCCTACACCCATAAGGAAAAACCGTAATGTTAAAACTTTGCAAGTTGGTTAAGGAGTATATTGTTAAAAACAGATAGTAAAAATGAAGAGGAAATTACAGTATCCTTACCTGATCCTTTTTGAAAACGCGACCACCAGCAACAGCAAGACAACCACCAACGCGACGAGGTAACTCTACTGCAGGCAAGGAGGGAAAGATTAACAACACAGCGAACAACCCATCGCTATTCGGGAAGAACAACCACAGCTTTCACTGAGGGAGGAGTGGTATACAGTCAAAGGTTCGAGTAGGGTTAATAGACTAAAAACCCTGGAGGGAGGACAGCTAACAGATGGATGATGGCAACACTTGGAGCAGCACTGCATTAGTGTGACAAAACGAGCTGCAGGAAGGTAACAAACTAGAAAATGCTAGTGCAGTGGAGCGGCGCAGCTAGGGTGCACAGCACCATTGCAGAGTGGCAGGAGGGTGAATATTACGGGAAAAATAATGAGATTAGGGTTCGAGGGTAGGACCTTTTATCCATGCCAAACACGGTCACCGTGATGCCACGACACCACGTAAATTTTCTCATGTAGTGGGTGTTTTCCCATAGTTCGATGGACAACCATGGAAAATCAATTATAACAATCATATACCGAATCTCCAAGGTTCTTCTATGATCAATAAGCCCGAAGTCAACCTATTATTAACACATCATAACAAAGGAATTGTTATATTATAACCATGCCATAAAATTTATGTATATAGTAGAGAAATGAACGTTCATGCAAATACATTATGGTATTCATATAATTCAACAAGTTATAATCTATGATTGTTTGATAGGGTTCTAATTATAACCTTTCTTGTTAGGTAAGTAATAGTAACCATAGTTTATCTATGTTTAGAAAAGAGGCAATTCCTCTATAAAACTTATAATATCATAAATTAAGAACTAGGCTAAGTTTATAGAACGTGGTCTATCCTTGGGCCTCTTATTCCTTTTTATACCTTGGTTTATGCGTTGCAAAATATTAAGATCAATCCACTTTTGACTTAACATGAAAGTATAATTGGAAAATTATAAGGAGGTTTTAAAGAAGAACTATGTCAATGGTCCTATTGTCCATAATGATTGCAATAACTTATTTATATTGGTTAAAATAGTAAAAATTGCCAAAAAGATACAAAAGAGAATAGTAAATGTTGTTGTGATGAAATCTTTTGCTTAAAGTAAAAACTTAACTTTAATTGATGAATGGGCGATGTAATTCATATTTTTCTCTTATCTGAGAGTTTAACCATAATAAGACAGATAGGCTATGTAGCGATCAAGTGATGCAGTCGTTTATGAATTATAGTCCCTTAAGGACTTGTTCAGTTTATATACATAAAGGGTTAAGGATAAATCCTGTTTCATGAAGATATCTATTTTACTGAAGATAAACTCTAGTTATGCTTGAAAACAGTTAATGAGTGAATAAAAACTCTATGCATCATATGTAACAACATTTGTATAGTTTTCTTAAAAAGTAGCTTGAAGTAAAGTTGTAAACTCATTTTAAACTTCAGAGTTTGAAAATAGGAACAGTAATACCTAATTCTTCTATCAGTTTACGTTTACTAAGCAACGTATTCTTATACGAATGAAATCATACTATGGATTGCAGAGCTCAGTTACTCTTACTCTTTTATAAAGAATTCAATAAGACATTTTCATACATCATGACTAAAATAGAATTGAAAACAGTTCCAAATCATCAAGAACCATAAATCACTTCTACTAGAAAGAAGGCCAGTTTTTAAGGGTACCTCAACAAGTGCTAGAACTGTTTAACATTTATCTTTCTTACTGAGCTTTTCTTTTGCGACGAACTTGTTATACTTTAGATTTGCGACAAGCAGCCCAAAACTCTTACCTGTAGTCTGTAACAGGAAAACTTTCTGCATTAGCTCGAAAGCTAAGTAAGCCCAGTTTGCACGACAGTCTCACCTTGTGGTCGCAAAAAGAAACAAAGTCAGTAAATTACAAAGAACTATTCTATTGCTAACATAACCAACAGATATTGCAAGTAATGAATGTAGTGATCTATAATTTATGAAATTGCAAGTAGTAATTATGAAATTTATATGTTTTTAAAAATTTTAATTTTTTTGGAAAATTTGGGGTTTTGACACATATGAGTCCTCAGGTTCGAGGAGAAACAAGAAGAAGGGAAAAGAGAAGGTCATTTGCACCTATTATGAAAGGGGCTTTCACCCAGAAAGTTCTTGTATGAGGAGAAAAATAGATCAAATGGCTCTTCTCCTAGAGCAACATAACATCACACTTCTAGTTGGCGCAAGGAAGGCTGACTATGAAGAGAAGACAAAATATTATGATGAGAGATTCCATGCACTAAAAGCTAGTTGCTCAAAAACACATGCTTTCCTCATTGATTCAGGAGCTTCCAATCATAAGGTTGCATCCAGAGAATCATTCTCTTCATTGCAGTCTACTGATGGTCCTAGCATTCACATGGGTGATGACAGTAAAATTTGGGCTGAAGGGAAGGGTTCTATCAAGTTGAAGCATGGAAAGTTCAATGATGTACCTTATGTTCTCTCCTTAGCTGCAAATATGGTAACTGTATACCAGATGACTCACACTGGCCCTCCAAAGTGAGTGATATTAGGTCCTGACTCAGTGGATATCACAGATATCTCTACTGGGAACATCATAGCGAAGGGTGTTGCAAATCATGCCTCCAAGTCATATTAATTCTCACACTTCAGAAATAGTGCACTCTCAGCTGCCACTTGAAAGGGGAGGTAAAAATATTCTATCTACTCCTTTTGCATATGATAAGTTTCCACTAGTGTTACAGAATCTAAAGCAGAAGACTCAGTTGTATCATTTTGTGAGATTGAATATGAAGTTCACAGTGATTCAGATCCAAATCCAGTCCCTAATCCTAAGTCCAAATGGGCTCAAAATATTATTGGAGCATCTAGGAAGATAACTGGAAATCTATCCGACAAAAAGAGGACAAGAAATCAGTTTCAGAAAGAGAACCTTGCACTATGTAAAGTAAGCTCACTTCCTTCAGAGAGATGCAACAAACTCCCTATGAGATGCTACATGACAAGGTCTGATCAGCTACACTACTCTCAAAAGAACAAAGTGGATCATGTCTCTCTTCCTCCAAAAAGAGACAAAGGTTACATTCCTCCTTCCTTCCATCATCATTTTGGGAGAAGATGGAGAATTCTACATGCCAGGCCCCTGGATACCTGTGCATAAAAGAACAACCATGATGCTTCGCTACACCATAGAGATGAAGGTTGCAGCAACATTTTCTCAAGTTTCTCAGCTTGAATCTTGTTTTTTATTGCTTAGTTTGAGGGGGGTATTTTTCCCATGAGGTTTATCCCTATATTCCTTATTTGTATTAAGCAGCTACTTTTTCATTTTTAGTTGTAATGGGTGACCTATGGTCTTAGTTACCAGGGCCCACAAATTTTCCAAGTTAGCATTCAAGGAGGGTGTTAGGATTATAATCCTCACATGTCCAATTTGGTCAATTATGCCCAAATTAGGAGTCTGCCTAAAATAGGAGTCTTTTTCAGTAATTATTGAGTCACTAGTTCCATTGGGTCCACATTGCCTAATTGGACAACATGTACCAGTTACTAGAATGTGGGGAACACTAATTGTGGCTAACTGCCACTGACTGCACTTGCATGCATTAGTTTAGGCGCCTCCTAGACCAATCCCTACAATTTAGGAGCCACTAGGAGTGCGGGCACCAACCTCCTTCAGTTGAGTTCAGTTGGTGACTAGTCAAGCCTAGTTAGTAGTCAGTTGCATCTAGTTCTATTCAGTTAACGCCAGTCATTGATTAATTGCATGTGGGAAGGCACTTTTCCTCACCTGCCACATTTAGTTAGACTAGTTAACTTATTCTAACTGATTAAGGCACTAATTTAGACAATTGGAGCTAGTTAGTTAAGCTTCGATAGTGACTTAGGCACAATATGTTATCCATTCAATTAGGTTGAGTCAATCAATTCGAATTTCCTCTCATGGATTTGAATTGTTTGGTTATTAATACTAGTGTATTACTTTGTAAACATCATCCATTTTTACTTTTGATTAATGAAAGCATATACAGCTGCAAATCATTATTGCACTACTTGATCTATTTATTCATTTTTACTTTTGATTAATGAAAGCATATACTGCTGCAAATCATTATTGCACTGCTTGATCTATTTGTGAGTTGTTTCTTGCTCCAAATATTCCTGTGAGCTCAATTTTATAGGGGGGAGAAGTGGAATTGATACTAGTGAAATGAATTGCATAGCATCAATCATCACTTCTGGGGCTTGCACCTGGGAACGAGGACTTCCCAGGAGGTCACCCATCCTAGAAATCCTCTGGATCAAGCGTGCTTAACTATGGAGTTTTCCCACAACCAAGCGCACTTAGCTTGTTACCCCATTTGCAAAACCTTAGCAAGTATTATGCCTTATGAACTATTTAGTTAGAGCTCCCTTGACTCTTTTTTATTTAAGCATAGGGGTTTTCGTAGTCCAACATATGATATGTAATTTTTGGGATTATCTACATAGTGCAAGTCATTAATCTATGACCCATATCCCACAAGTATAGTCACAACTGACCAATTTATCATGGTTTCGAATAGTCCACTTAACACTCATTGCATTAGGTGATGCTCACAGGGTTGAAGAAGCGGGATTGATACTAGAGAAATGAATTTCATGGCATCAATCATCACTTATAGGGCTTTCACCTGGTAACCATTACTTCCCAAGAGGGAGCTCTAACTAAATAGTTCATAAGGAACAATACTTGCTAAATGAATTGCATAGCACCAATCATCACTTCCGGGGCTTGCACCCAATAAACAGGACTTCTTGGGAGGGAGCATGCTCTTACTGAACAATTCATAAGGAACAATACTTTCTAAGGTTTTGCAAATGAGGTAGCAAACTAAGTGGGATTGGTTGTGGGGGAAATTCCACAGTTAAACACGTTTTAGCAAGAGAAGTTCTAGGATGGAAGACCTCACGGGAAGTCTTGGTTACCAGTTACAAGCCCCATAAGTGATGATTGATGCTATGCAATTCATTTTGCTACTATCAATTCCACTTATTCAATCCTATGAGCATCATCTGATGCAATGAGTGCTAAGTGGACTATTCAAAACCATGAGAAATTGGTGAGTTGTGACTATACTCATGGGATATGGGTCATGGATTAATGACTTACACTATGCAGATAATCCCCAAAAAATTATATCATATGTTGTACTGTGAAAACCCCTATGCTTAGATAAAAAAAAGAGTATAGGGAGCTCTAACTGAATAGTTAGTAAGGCACAATACTTGCTAAGGTTTTGAAAATCAGGTAGTAAGCTAAGATGGCTTGGTTGTGGAGAAAACTCCACAGTTAAGCACACTTGAGCTAGAGGAGTTATGGGATGGGTGACCTCCTAGGAAGTCTGGGTTACAGGTGCAAGCCTCGAAAGTGATGATTTATGCTATGCAATTCATTTCACTAGTATCAATCCCACTTCTTCACATGTGTGAGCATAACCCAATGCATTGAGTGCTAAGTGGACTATTCAAAACCATGAGAAATTGGTTAGTTGCAAATATAAACGTGGGATATCGGTCATAGACTAATGACTTGCACTACACAGATAATCCCAAAAATGATATATCATATATTGGACTACAAAAAACCTATGCTTGAGCCAAGCATTGTCGAGGAAAAAAGGAGATCTAAGGTTTCGAAGCCAAAAGTCTTTGCTTAAATTTATATGTAAAATAAAGAGAATCTAGGTTAAGAGGCATGAGGCCACAGAGAGGAGTCACTGTTTTTTATATGTTAGAGGACTAAAGTGAAAGACTTAAACCTTTTACAAGAGCGAGCTTTAAAATTACTTGGGCCTTAACTCTCCAACATTAGACATGAAAAGAAGTGGCAACCATATACAACTTGCCTCAACTATTGTTTCTTGCTTTAGACCAAGGGTGGAGGTGTGACCTAAGTGTCAATGTGATTTGGGATGTGAACAACACATCGACCATTGGGAATGTGAAGGATTTTGTGATTGGCTAATGTGAAGATGACATTATCTACGTGTAGTCGATAATGTCAATGTAAGATAGACTATTGACTCTTAAATTGATACATTGTTTTGTTGCAACCATTTGTCATCTTATTATTCCTTGCCTAGTAGTGAATTATACATTCGATCAAGTTTTGATTTTCTTCCATGAGTATTTACACATTTATATGATATGATTTTTATTAAATTCTCTAGTGTTTGTATCATTAACCTTCTTATTGTCAAATTACCCTTTTTATTTTGGCAGCGGTTATTTCGGTGTAGTTCCCTGTCGACTCTGACATCTTTTCTACAGTCTGGCAACCTCGAGGCTCATTCTTGGAGCGACCTCGTGGCTATCTGCATGCATCTCTCTGCTAGCATAGCATTTTCTTCGAGATTCGACGACTTTGCATGCATTTCTTTGATCTATTTTCTTATTGCTGCCATGACTCTTCGCATTGTGTTTTTCTAGAATTATCTGTAAACTGTGTTGACCATGGATTGTGTGTGCAGGAAACGGTTTGAATGCGGACTATTGGTCGTCGTGAGCTGCAATTTTGAGTAAGGTCATTGTTCAGTCCTACTACCTACAATAGAGGTCGAAGGCATCGTGTTTTCACCTATTGTGTCATTCCATACATACTCCAAGGAAATGATACTTGCTCGAGCTAGTATATCAACCTATGACCATGCACAGATTTTCCATTTCAGTTGTTTAGTTGTGTAATACTGATCATTTTTTTATATATGGTTAAAAGGAAAATCTCACGGTGTTTGTTTCATATCTCATTAAAAATTTAACTCGGAAGATTTGAAAACGTCTCTGTTATTTTTTTTTTCTCCAATTATCTGTAAAGTATGTTGACCATGGATTGTGTGTGCATGAAATGGTGTCTTTAGAGCTTGTTTTGTTTTGGTTGTGTTCGCTTTCCATGCAAGTCGTTTGGTGGTAATGACGGTTTTATATTTTCATTTTCATGCACCCACTTTGATTTTCCACTTTGTGGCACCTGCAAAGTTTATGTCGGGTCTTTGAGCAGAACATATTTAGATCCAAGTTTCTTGCTGAGAAGATACACAAGACTCTCCATTTCCTTTATTATCTCCAGAAGACGGTCATTTCTTCTCTACATTTGTTTATTTCAGTGAGTAGTGAATTTTTTTCTCCTCGAGGCACGTTTTTCCTTTGCAATATCCAAAATTTACTGTTGTAAATCATTGATCTAGACCTGCTTCTCCGCTTCCATAGGATTATATTATTCAAGATCCTTTTTCAAGGGTTGTTTTCAACTCCTTCCACCCGCTCTTATAATTGTTAAAGTAATTTTCGATTGTTGTAATTTTTGCAACCATTGAGATTTGTACATCTTTATCTTCGATCGAGTTGGATATTATGTTTTCTTCAAATTTACTCAGTAAATCATTTTCAAATGGTGAATTCTTTTTGGCGTACAAGCTCTGTATCCGCTTGCCATCATATTGTTCAACGTCAACACTAAGGAAAAACTTGAAATGAAGTAGAAAATTGAAAGTTGGATTTTCTCCCCATTGGAAAATCCGCTGAGAAAACCTCCGTGACAAACCCTATTCTTCAGGCCATTAATATAAATATATCAAATCTTATTTTTTCATGAGATTATTACATCTTGATATTCCTGCAAATATTTCAAATAGACAATCACACTAGTCAACAAGGAAGTCGGCTCGAGTTTGTTTTGAGCAAAGATTGTTGTTGCTTCATTGCACATACAATGACGAATCTTGAAGCTATCAGATTATATCATATTTTGATGAAAAAATATTATTTATTGATAGTCGTGCCTTGTATTGATTTCATAATGAGGAATTATTGATTTCATAATGCGGAATCAAATTTTAATAAAGAAATGTTGTAGAACTAGTCTTAACAAAACAAAAATTAAATAAGATTTTTATGTTTTACGTTTTATTTTGGTTTTATTTAATTTTTTATTGTATCTTGGAATGTGCATGTGTAAAAGATGAAGCGTGAAATTTAATGGAATCATAAGTGAGCTTATCAATGAGGAAAATATAGGAAATGTTGATGAGATTGAGGGGCGGGTTCGCCAGATAATCCAAGTTTCTGGGACATAAAATCGCTTTGGTGTTCCTGAAGTTAAGGATAGATAAATATGCCAGAAAAGTGAGGAATTTGATTCGCCGGCTCATGGAGGAATTCATTATCACAAATATTGTTTAGAGTTGTTGTTGTTTTCAATGGATGCATATATAAAGGGCACACCTTCGACTACAAAGGGGGCACTCTGCAAAATAGAGGAATTTTC
Source organism: Pseudotsuga menziesii (assembly GCA_001517045.1). Taxonomy (NCBI): domain Eukaryota; kingdom Viridiplantae; phylum Streptophyta; class Pinopsida; order Pinales; family Pinaceae; genus Pseudotsuga; species Pseudotsuga menziesii. The sequence continues at coordinate 659,395 of LPNX010997625.1, read as the reverse complement.
TTCTTTCCACTCTGTATTTTCTTTGTAATAATTTTATTGAACATAAAAGGAGGTGGTGTTGTTATCCAACCTGTGTTTTCATGGTCACTTGTCATACTTTGTAATTATTTATAAAGCTGCAATTGAGAGGGACTGTTGGGTGATCATTTTCATGCAATAAGTCATAGTAAGTGGTGTTCTGTAATATTTTTATATATTTTGCACAATTGACTATAAATACACTAGTTATCTGGCTCAACTAATTGTAAATTTAAACTTTGTTAATTGTAGCCTTGTTTTTTCATATTAAACTATACTTTCGAAATCATATTTACCACGTCTAGATATAAAATACATTTAACCTTTCTTTGGTTGATTTCATTTATTTTTTATCTTTTATAATAACCTATCAAGATATGTATGAAGTTTTATGGTGTGAGTTTATACAATTGGTTGAAAGAAGCACAGAGATACAAATCGTTAGATAAGAACAATAGACTAGAGTCTTAGAAAGATGATTGCACTTTGCGAGGTAGATCATCAGATTACCTATGCAGTGGATTTCTTGGTAGAGACTACGGTAGAAGGATACACAGTAGAGTTTGTTGCAAATAACTGCCAATCCTTTTCAATAGTGTGTCGATGCATCATTTTTATATTTGTCGAGACAAAATTTCTATTACACATCAGTGACAATAGATAATCTTAGCTAATTGTGCATTCCACTTTTCATTATGTCTTTATAAAAAACTATGTACTAGTATATAATTGTCATAGTAAGTTGTAATGTGTAATTGTACATTCCACTTTTCATTTTGTCTTTATATAAAAACTATGTATTTGTAAATAATTGTTACAGTAAGTTGTGGTTACAATGCCCTGTTTATTCTTTTGCAAGTTCAAAGAATTCCACTAATATAGGTGAAGAGGCATAAAGATACAATGTTAGGTTTTCTGGCATTATTCTTTTGGATGGAAGCTAAATCCAACTTTCTGAACTAAAATAAATGGAATCCAACTTTCTAAACTTAAATAAATGGAAGCTAAATTCAACCTTTTAAATTAAATAAAAATGGATATTAAGTAGTAGAATAAATTCAGCCTTTTAAATTAAAATAAAAATGGATATTGTGCTATTATATGAATTCTCTTTGCTACAAATTACTTGTAAAACTATGAAATGCAAAATGGCAGAATGAACCAAATTCGTTGTTCATGTCCATATATGAAAACCATGGGAGGACAATTGTTTACTATGTTAGAAATTGTATGTCATTCAAGCTACCTTTCGACATTTTTCCTTGAAACAAATGTAGCTCATTAACTTCATTAGAAAGAATTCATTCTAATTTTACTATTACTTCATTAGAAAGAATTCGTTCTAGTTTGACTATTAGTGATGGAGGTGATTGAAATTTAATTACACATTTAAATTTATATCTTGCACAACATTGCAAATCTTGCACACATGCACAGACATTCAAAAATCAATTTTATTTATTTTTCCCATCCAATTCTAAGCCACCTTGCAGGCTTTCCCGATATTTCCAGCTCAATAGAATGTCCAGATAAGTGGACCAACAAGCATGTACCATTCAAGCTTTCAACCCTATACAACTTTACTACTAAATTTTGTTTCAATAAACATGAATTATTTATGTAAATCAATTATACATCAACACAGACATTCAAAAATCAATCTTGATTATTTGTCCCATCCAATGCTAAGCCACCTTCCAGACTTTACCCATATTTCCAACTCAACAGCATGTCCACTTAAGTGGATCGGCAAGCATATACCATTCAAGATTTCAACCTTATACAACTTTGCTACTAAATCTTGTTTCAATAAACCTGAATTATTTATGTAAATCAATTATACATCAACAAAAAATTATAAAGTATTACCAATCACCCCACCATCAATATGATCCAACCATTCACTAATATTTATAAAATTTTGGATTTTAGTCTAAATTGTTTTAAATCTCTCTATGTTGAAGAAGGAAAAGACATTTATGTTTCAAACTTAACTCTATGAGGTTTCATATTATACACCAACCACATGTTAGAACTTTGTACGGACTTTGTCATGTAAAAGTCAACTTGTTTGCATTTTTAAGCATCTATCTGCTAGTGTTTTCTTCGTGTTTCCACGACTTTGCATGCATTTCTTTGATCATGTTTTCTTCCTGCTACCACGATTCTTCCTATTTCATATATAAATTTAAGGTTGGGTTGGATTATGTTATTCATCAACATCTGTATGCAGGGGTCATGTATGAGGGGCAGTAACATTTGCATGTTTTTTTACATGTTTTGGGTTCCCTGTCCAAAACAAACCTGGTGAGCACCATTGAGGGGAATTTCTACCTCTCCAATAGAGGAGGATCGAACTCTATATCTCCTTTTTAATCCAAGAAAACTACCATGTCCATGCACACTGATAAATGTTGGACACTATTTTGGTTATACAACATAGAATCTTCTTCTACTATGTGTCTGGAAATATTTTTTATCATCCCTATTTAAGTTTGTTATTCATTTATATACCCTACATATTTGTATTGGCATCATATTCGCATATATGACATGGCATGATTTCTATGTTTGGCGTATGGTTGGGCGTATATGATTTATATAGTAGTTTATGACCCTTCAAGCCTAGTACCATCCATCAATTTATCTATTGGCAATTCTTGATCCTAGAAAACTTGGCGACAAAACCTTCATGATCTTTACTTCCATTTACTTTCTTAACTGCAACGAATCCATATTTTAGCGTATTCATTGGCTAGCATATATCAATTTGGTTTTGTTCACATGTTTCTACAATGGAACAATAGCTCAAATCTGAGTATGTACATGAAGGCAATTGAGAATACAATTTCTTGGTTCCATATCCTTGCTGAGTAAATTGAAGTGTGGCATACAAATTATTGTTTGAGTGCATTATTATTCAATGGCACTTGATTTACTATTGTACAAATATTCAAAACCAAAAATGATTTTTCCTTGAAAATTAGGATGAAACTATAATCACCATTTCTAATCCAACGAGAGGCTTGGATTCATATCGATCAAACTAGCTCTGTAAACAGATATATCAACAAAATGGATCTATATTTAAAAGTAGGAGGGTTCCAAACCACTAACTATAATCTATTGAAAATACTACAAAGTGCGCCAAAGAAAAGAATCACATTGGTCACTTCAAAGCAGCTTGGGCATTAGATCTCATCAACAAATATTTGCAATCCTTCCTTGCGACCTGTTGGATTTTTCTCTCCTCCCGTATTTCTATCATTGGACCCATGTTCAGTCCCTTTTGCTCAGCACAACAAAGCTCGAGATATCAACCCAACAGAGCAGAGCTCAGCCAGTAGCACCTGTGACAAAAATGTCGTCTCACCCAAGATATCTCTCGTTTGTGGGTAACTGCCAAAACCAGGTTTCTACAGTTGAGTGGGAGGGTATTTTAGTACCTTGGCTTTGTGCCAAGGCTTCCAATGAAGGTCAAGGAGGGGTGGATTACTTGTATGCACGATGATTCAATAGCTAAACTATGACCCAACCTTTATTTATGCAACTTAAGTAAATAAACAGTAGGCATGCAACATAAACATATGCATTAATATAATGCGACCATCAACATTTATCCAATTGTGAACACAATAATCAACCAGTCATTCAACAAAATAATCACACATACATCTAATCTACTTCAACATTCACACATATACAAAGAATATAACGTGGAAAATCCATTTGGGAGAAAAACCACAAGGTGCTCTTCATCTGGCATGAGGAAATAGATGCACCTTTCGTCTGCATACAAAGTTGTAGACTATGCTCAAGATCTTCTCTTCTATATTTACACATTTTTCCTCCCTCTCATGCTCTTTGATATTCTCTCCTTCTCTTTCTACCCTACTTCTCTCAGTGATCTGTACACAGCCTGGATGAACTCAACCTTCCCTACTCGTCTACGCACTCAGCTGCAAAACCTCTACTATGATGCACTCAGCGATAGAGAGTCATTAACCAGAACACCTACCTCAAGTCTAGCTCAAGCATCTTACCAAGAGTCTAACGAGCAATCTACAAGCTAGAAGTTGACACTACATGAGGCCATTAGAGACTACTTAGATGATATTACCAGCTAACCCATATACAGCTTGGGTTCCTTCTTTTATAGCCCCATTACAAATTCGATACAACTCCCATACATGCTTGTTGCAGAATCAATACCAACTCAATAGAGACTCATTACAGACTCCTTTTTTGTCGTTATCTCAACTGACTTACTATATCCAACCAACATGTTGTATTTCCTATTCTAGCAACACATAACGAGAGGCACTATCGACCTGACTTAAAAAGAGGCCTTCACGCATGTGGCTTCCATCGGCTCCAACCGAGCTCGTACCCACGATCGTTACGAACTGTCGCTTTCACAGTAGCATGCCTTACTGTATCTTTTCGGCCGTTACATTATTTGCATGCCTGCTTTGTTGATATTCTACTATACCATCTAGTGTTGCCTTCTATTCTTCTATCGTGGCTTACTCGTCTCGCACAACTTTCTCTTCCAGCGTCTCCTCTTTGTCTTCTTCTTCTCTTTTACTTATTATGTCGCATCATCCTTCCCTTTTCCCTTTATGTTGGTTCCTCGCTCATAGATGCTTCCTCTTCTCCTATATGTTCTTCTCCATACTTAGGCAGAATTCTACTGTCCCTAGGCCCAACAGGACCCCAACACTCACCTGTGGCTCGTCCCGATCCACGTGAACTATTTCTCCATGGACTGACTTGCATTGATTTTGTTCTGAAAATCCTCCACAATTTTCACCAATTTCTCTGTATATTTGCGCACTTCTTCCTTTGTTTTCTGCATGTGCTCCACCAGGTCGAAATTCTGCTACTTCATACACCTTCTGATGTATTAGTTGAATTATGCCTGTAACTCTCTCTGCTTCAGCCGACAATTCCTTTACCTTTTCCTCACGTTGTTGTTGATGTGTGTGCAACACAGACATTTGTTGTTGCAGTTTTCGCATCTTTGTTGCCTTGACCATTTTTCGCATCAACGATAGTTGCTTCATCTCGTTTCTTATCTACATTATATTTGCTTCAAACGCAGTTAGATAACTTACAACCCTCTATGATTTCTCGTCATCCATTAGGGATTCCCAAGTCTGAGAGACTTGGTCCACAACCTTAGCACATGTTTTCTCTGCTTCTTCTATTCTATTCGTAGCCTGAGTGGTTGCGTCTCTTCTGCTTTCCAGCACCTCTAGAGGTGTGTTGGGTCTTCATTGCTATTCTAACTTTGTAACTTTTTTCCTAAGGTCAGGCACTATCTTGCCTAGCCGGAGGACCTTGTCTTCTGATGGCATGTCTTGTGACATTTCAAGATCGTCGAGATTCGAACAAACAAGATTAATGACATTTTTGAGCTTCCTCTTTTCTTACTTCTTGTTTAGTCCTTTGCATCTTTGCCTTGATTTTGCTAATCTCCTTTTCAGAGTGCTTCACCTGCTTTTCGATGGTACTTCCTCTTACTCGAATCTATGCAACTGTTGCTTTCTGTAAAGCGTGCACATCCTTCAATAGAATATTTGAGAAATCTAAGAATATATGGCCAACAATTCCATCCACCTCACTGGAGTATGGGGTTTCTAGATCCAATACATCTCTATTTAGTTATACTTTTATGGGGTGATCTCCTCTGGGTCTCTGGGATTCCTGTGCCTCCGACGGGCCAGGTGTATCCTGCGACTGTGGCACCTGAGGCTCACGATTTACTACGATTTTGACTTCCTCAACTGTTCTTCCCAATTCATTCACCTTGTCTATGATAGTACAAATAAATTGATTATGTTGTCTACCGAAGTCATGGAAACTTGTCTGGGCAACTTATTGGAGGGCTTATTCTAAGGTTGTGATTTCCTCATCATCCATGCTAGAGGTATTGGCTTCCTTATTAGCCTTATGTTTCTTGCATGAAGGTTCTCTTTGTGCCTCTTCATTTTGCATTTCTTGAAATTGTTGTTATAGCGGCAGCTCATTCTAAGGCTGATTAGGTTGAGTTTTGTCTGGCATTGTTGTGTCTGTGTTTTGTTTGGGGTGTTTATCCTCCTCCCCCAAAGTTGTTGATCCTTCTTATCGCCATTCTTCTAGTCATTCACTAATAAAGGTTTCTATATCTTCTTCCATTAGCACATATTGTGTCACCAACCATTATCCATGGGGGTCTCTTCGTGGTTGGATGAAAACATGGTGTGGACCTATTTGAAAATTGACAATTCGCTAAAATTTGGACATCATAGTAGCACTAATTCCTGCTTGGTGCTTTATCTATTACTTTAAGGCTTCAGTATCGACAAAAAATTCACTGTTACTAAACATTTGTTAGTTTTTATCTTGCGAGAACAACAGATTCGGGTATTTCACACCTCTATAGGGAACGGGTAAGTCGACTGGTTGATAATCTGCTGACTTAGACCAAACTGTAAATGAGATTAAAATTAACAACCAAGCATAATGGAAAGGAGTACCTTCTTCCTGTGTTTAAGTTGCATCTTATAGCAATTCATTAAGTGAGAATTGAGACTAGTTGATTTGGACTCCTTCTGCACAGAGTGCAGGCAGCATTACTGCAGCTACATTACATTGCTTTGGTCATGATATGCGTAATAGTTTGTGTGTTAATATCGTTGCTGCCATGTGAGTAGTATGGTCATTGATGGATGGTATTGAGAACTCTTTTCCAGTGCTGACCAGGTCATATTTATCTTTGAATTTCGCAATGTGGGATGGGTTGTTGCCCTTCTCTAAGATTGATATTGGGTCATACCCTACTCTCGGCAATGTGATTGTTGAGATTAGGTCGACATCAACCGAATATGGTTTTTCTAACCAAGGGAAACCTACATGAAATAATACCAACAACTATTTTACGTAACTGTCCACCTCTGTGGTTTGTCCAAAGTGTGGCATGAAGAGGAGTGATAGTAGCCCTAGATGTTCTAGTCCTTTTTCTCATTGCATTGCAACGAACCAGTTTGGTGACTCCAATGTATCTTTGACCAGCTTCATGTAATTATTTCTATCAAGGTCATTGATTTTACTTGTGTATGAATCTTCAAAGGGTATTTTTTATAGTTGAGGCAGGATATCCTACAATACTTTCATTCCTTTTGGTTTTTTAGGTGCTACCAGTGTAGCATAGCCCTTGCTAGGGATGCTAACCTGTGGTGCATCTTTCTTCAATGGTGGTATGTATGGCGGTAATAGATTCATGGTTTCGAAGTCCTCTTGCTCTTCCTGGTTTGGCGGTGTTGTTGTGGATTTAACCTTCCTCGGCTTCTTCACCGATTGCTTCCCCTTTGTAATTGGTGTCGATTAGTGTTCCTACATTCTGCGTTATTATGAAGATCGAGGTGGAACTTGGACAATGACTAGCCTAGGTTGGTTCCTTGGGGTTCTATGTCTTGTACCATGTTCCATGGGAGGAGTAGTAGATATAGGTCTCACAGGAGGGTAAGCACTCACTATGTTAATGGAGATAAACTGGTTTCGGCTAATTGGGTTACATACAATACTCGCTCTTTTGTGTTCTAGGAAAAATGATTATGGATATGGTAAAAACGTATACTATGAAACAACAAATTTTTGACAGTTGCCTTTCACATGAGCAATCTTTACTTAGAGTACTCCATCTTTTAAACGCCCCGAGGGGGCAATTTGGGTCATTTAAGGAAGCTTTTCGATACACTGTCACTTAGTGGGCATCGGCAAAGACGGTTATTGTTATTTATGGTGGACATTATCCCAAGGTATACCACCTGATTCTGTCGAGATTTCCAGATTAATGACTGACAATTATCCTATCAGTAATTTATTGAATTACTGTGCCAATCATGGCATCGCTCTCTGATGGTTTCATTTCGTGTGAGACCTCTGCTTTTCCTTTGAAGTTCTCATAGTTTATTTTCATGATCCTTGCGACTTGTTTTTATTTCTCACAAGGCTATGTCAAGTTGATGTAACACCCTTTTCTCTCTTTCCCCCATTTTTTTTGGTAATATCTAACAAGGTGCCATGTATTTTCACACGTGTGAACTCTTTCCACTTTGCACATTCCCTCTAACACATTGAGATTATGGCCAATGGATTACTATCGTCCAGATCTTTCATGATATTATAACACTCTGTCTAGTTGTGTATAGTCCTGTTGTATTGATGGAAATTCATGTCTGCGACCAATATTTCTTCAAAGATATTCTCCTTTATTTCCTATAACGCGGCACCTGCTGTTGGGTGTTCACTTGAAAATTCAAATGTATAGGTGAATCTTACAGCTAAGCTTTCCCATTCAATAGTTCCTCATCACAGTTCTCCTCATGTGTACCAACTTCTTGGTACCATTTCCAAAGTGTGGATGAATCGATGAACCCATTCTTGTCGCGGATGTTCTTACCAAATCCTTTGACAATGCTCAATAGGTTTCCCGGGATCTGTTAGTCTTGTATATTTCTGATTAGGGCAACTGATCTCCATTAATCTCATACATTGTGGCCATTCAGAGATAAATTGTTTGTGTGTACCCCACCATATAGCAGGCATAGCTTTCAACACATAGTCCAAAGTGTACAATCGTTGTGATTCTCTGACTTTTTCTTCAAATTATACCAAAAAAGATGCAAGGTTAGGTAATCCTTCATATGTAGCCAATGCGCTTGCTTTGTCTCCTACCCTTCAGATAGCTACCATGATTCTTGAACATCTTCACATGGAGACTTCATGTAGCCTTTTCTTCTAAATTTTTGAGAGCATCACTTGTGTCAGACGTGCACGAGCTTACATTCGGCCAACTCAGGTTTCCATCAATTGTTGGGTTAATATAGTCTTCCTTCAGAGACATGATGTTGTACAACTGATCTAGATAATTGTCTTTCCCTTCGCTATGTACAAGCTCGACATATATCTGTCCTTCAAGCAGATCAATTGGCGCAACCACTCTTATTTCATAATCTTCGAAAGACAAGATCCTTTTCTTGAATTTTATAATGGTTTGGTTGTCTATTTCCCAATCAATTCCTAGAAATGCAGGATATGGGTTTGTGTCATTGACAATGTCAATAACTTTGAAGTCGGAATATGTTCTTAAACATGCGACTTCCACAGGTACTTGAGTTAGTTTACCCATTGGTAGAACATTTGACTAGTTCGCAAGCCTTGGTTGAATAGGAGACCAGTCCAGCCAAAGCTTATTCATGCTCTCCCATGTTTGTCTTGTCAATATATTGACATCCAAGCCCAAATCTAAGATGATATAATCCATATCATAATCTCCTATATGCGCAGTCATTTGCAGTTCTCAACCTATCTTCAGTTTTTTCCTGATATGATTAACTCCTTTTTCAGGTCCCAGGTCTTCTATGGGTTCTTCTAAGAGTGATGTTAGTTCTACGACGACAACTTTATCATTGATTAGTGCTAAAAAAAAATTGAAAAATTCTTTACGCTTACCAACCTTTTTCATTGGAGTATTCATGATTAGTTGTTCAAATCATTCAGGCATAGCCCTAACTTGTCCAAATGTCGATGGCTGATTAGTATCAACAAAGTCTAGTTGTACCTTCAAGAAGACTTCTTTCTCCTGTTGGACATCTAGCGGAGATTTCTTTTGTGATGCAGGTCTCACCTACGGTTGTCCTTGTTGTGTATTTTGGTCTGCTCCCGTCGCAAGACCTCCTCTTGTAACTATAACAATGTGGGGTTGTCTTGGTTCTATCATATGAATATTTTGATTAGGATTCAGATTCTGATTCTACACCGGATTGGGTTTAACGACAGTTCTAGCCTAACATTTCATAATAAGTTGCAGACATTTTTCGACAATGTGATCAAATGCTTTACAATATGTACAATTTTTTGCACGACTTTGAAAATCTCGGGAAAAATGTCCTATCTTCCCACAACTATAACATATGACTTGGCCTCTTCCTCGACCAAATCCTCCTCCTTGTTGTTGTCCTCGACTTCTAAAATTCTCACCCCCCCACTTTGCAGAGGGTATTGTTGTTATTGAGGATACTGATTCTGTTGGTATTGGGGTTGAGGGTATTGTTTTTGTTGGTATTGTGCAAATGATACTGAGGTTGCACTCGTTCAACTTGCATATGCTCATCATTTTTCATTAAGTAGGTATCCACCGTCTTTACTTGTAGTAGCTGCAGTGATCTGCAGTCTTTTCACCATGACCCACTGATTTACAAAATTTACAATACAGACTAGCGGGTGTGCTTAAAACTTTTTGTAAGTACAGATATTCCTCAGACTCGTGGCCCCTAGTCTAGCATATTCTACACCAAGGCATTCCTTGGGTGTTTAATGGGTTCGACGCACCTTCTTCGACATAGTTCATGAGGGCCGAGAAATTATGAGCAATTATATTTATGGTGTTCGTCTGTTCTACATCTCGTACACCATAGTTCTTCCTAAACTTCCTTTCCTGTTTTAATGTCTTGGAGCTGCACCGTAAGATTGGTCAGTTGTGACTGAATTCACATCATTCCTGAGCCAGTGTCTCCAACCAACAAGGTTTCTAATTTCATTGCTATTTCGAGAGCCTCTATCTACGACACAAGTTTCTATTTGTTCGACAGGGTTCAGATATGTGGTAACAAGGCGGCAATAAACCATTCCTTGTGTTGCACATCCAACACTTGGAAGCTCACTTTGGCCATTAATGTATTAAATCTTTGTTCAAAGTCCCTAACAAATTATGTTGGTAGCTGCTTAACCTCTTTGATTTTGGTGATGCACTGTGATTCGAAATTCAATTCATCTATTAAACCCAGTCGAATCTCGTTGAGTATTTTCGATACAACTCCTACTGGTACTATGGAAAATTCCATATACCAGTCCAACACACAACCTCGCAGAGTCATGATCATGTGTGCTTTCTTGATATTCTCATCTTGGATCTGTCGTACAGTCCAGACAGCTTCACAAAGAAACCAATGTTGTTCTGTGTCTTCCAACCCGTTTCCATTGAATGTTGGTAGCTTAATGTTAGCTCCAACCATTGTATTTGCTGTTGGTACAGTCGAAACAAAATTTTGACTAGTCGGAGTCCCTTGTCCACTATTTACAATTTTAGTACTACTCGTATTTACAGATTTACTTGGAGACAGGTCTCACGATCTTACCTCTAGTACTGTAGGCGAGTTGTAAGCATGCTCTTGTTCTGGAGCTTCATTCTACTCTTCTGACTCTTTGTCTTCTTCTAAGATCAGTTGATATTCTTCTTCTTTGTCACAAGATCCTTTGTCTAAGTATGACGCAAACTCATATCCTTCTTCTTCTCACTTTGTGTTGCAACTACCTCATTCTAACAAAGTTTTTCTTCGTTTGCGGGACCTGAATATTCTTCTGATTCTTAAAAATCCTTGCTCTAGTTCAGTTCCACTATCTCCTAGAACATCTCACTCTAAGGTTCTGTTGAGACATAGCCACTCTTTGATATTTAGTCTTGTTGCATTCGCAGAATGCCTTTTTCACATAAAAGCATTTTTATCCACATCTTTAAAGATGACAGGTATCTACTGTGTGGTCCTTGAAAAAAAAATTGCTCTGCCTCAATGTATGAGGTTATTATGTCAACAACAAACTCAATAATGTATCCTTCTAGGATAATGTCTATCCAAAAATCCACAACCCTTGATATAAGGTTTCTTACTTCTTCTAGTTGTTCGATTAACTGGGGAGTCCACTCCCTTGGTTCTTCGCCCTGAAATTTTTTTCGTTTGGTTGCTAACTTGGATAACCACTCATGCATCATGATGGGAAACTCATAAAAGAAAACCTTATGGATGTCTGTGTAGATGTACCGGCCCAACCACTCTGTTGGGTTCCACCAGGATCCTTCAGTTTCTTTTCATGCAATCTCTAACTCTTTGAAGTCCACCCAGTCCTAGATCTCCTGTTTCATGGGCTGCCACAACGTATCCCTCTCCACAACAATTTAGGGTCCCCGACAATGGAACTGTTTGTTGGTTTTTTCTCTCCTCCCATCTTTCTGTCACTGGACCCAGGTTCAGTCCCTTCTGCTCAGCACAACAAAGCTTGAGATATCAGCCCGATAGAGCAGAGCTCAACCGGAAGCACCTACGATACAGATGCCATCTCACCTGAGATATCTCTCATTTATGGGTAACTTCCAGAACCAGGATTCTGCAGTTGTGTGGGAGGGTGTTTTAGTACCTTTTCTATGCGCCAAGGCTTCCAACGAAGGCCGGGGAGAGGTGGATTACTTGTATGCCCGGTGCTTCAGTAGCTAAACTGTGACCCAATCTTTCTTTATGCAACTTAAGTAAATAAATAGTAGGCATGCAGCATAAACATATCCATTAATATAATGTGTCCATCAACCTTTATCCAATTGTGAACACAATAATCAACCAGTCATTCAACACAATAATCACACATATATCTAAGCTAGTTCAACATTCACACATATACACATAATATAACGTGGAAACCCATCTGGGTGAAAACCACAAGGTGCTCTTCATCTGGCATGAGGAAATAAATGCACCTTTCGTCTACGTACAAAGTTGCAGACTCTGCTCAATATCGTATCTTCTATCTTTACAGACCTTTCCTCCCTCTAATGTTCTCTGATATTCTCTCCTTCTCTTTCTACCCTACTTCTCTTAGTGATCCGTACACAGTATGGATCGACTCAACCTTCCCTAATCATCTGCGCACTCAGTTGCAGAACCTCTACTTTGATGCACTCGGCGATACAGAGTCATTAACCAAAACACCTACCTCAAGTCTAGATCAAGCGTCTTACCAAGATTCTAACCAGCAATCTACAAGCTAGAAGATGGCGCTACTTGAGGCCACTAGAGACTACTTAGATGTTGTTATGGGCTAACCCATATACACCTTGGTTTCCTTCTTTTATAGCCCCAATACATACTCGATATAGTTCCCATACATGCTTATTACTGACTCAATATCGACTCGATACAGACTCTAACTCACTCATTACATACTCCTTTTTTTTCTCTATCTCAGTCAACTTACTATATCCAACCAACAGGTCGTCTTTCCTATTCTAGCAACACATAACGAGAGGCACTATCAGCCTGACTTACAAATATGCCTTCACACATGTGGCTTCTGTCGGCTCTAGCCGAGCTCGTACCCACGATCATTAAGGATTATCACTTTCTCAGCAGCATGCCTTACTGTCGCTTTCCGGTCATTACGCTATTTACATGCCTGCTCTGCCAATATTCTATTATACCATCTCGTGTTGCATTATATTCTTCTGTCATGGCTTACTCATCTAGTGCATCTTCCTCTTCCAACGCCTTCTCTTTGTCTTCTTCTTCTCTTTTACTTCTTCTGTCGCAACATACTTCCCTTTACCCTTTATGTTTATTCCTCAGTCGTAGCTCCTTCCTCTTCTCCTTTATGTTCTTCTCCATACTTGGGCATAATTCTACATGAATTATGCCCTAATGTTCGTAGGCCCAACACGACCTACTTCGAACGTATATTTGCAATCCTTCCTTGTGACCTACTCCCATCATTCAAAAGAATAATAGTGTGAATGCTCAACAAGCTTCTCATTCACAAGAAAATTTTCATTCAAGAATAAAAGTCAAACAAGTGCCAGTAAATTTAGCATAAAGCGTAATGATGTAATCATATCTAATTGAATACAAATATGTGCATAACATCTAGTTTGTTTCTCATTAAAGGATTTAAATGGGTTCGAACCTTTTACTGATTTTTTGTAAAAAAAATGTTATCACTACTTACTCATAATATGCAGTGAGGATTTATTCCAACAGAAAACCCTGCAATTGATAAGATTTTGCTTAATGTAAATAAAGAAGCGGGCTCTTTTGGTTGAGTTTCCAGCTTATAGAAGTGAACCCTTTCTGTAAATTTTTTGGCTTATACATATATTTCAACAGTAATCAATTTTCACATTCATGCGATCATTTTTTGGGACAAAAGAATGTGTCCTTAGTGCCTAATATTATTATTAATCCCCTCGTATGTTTATGTGATGTAAATGTTTCCATATTGGGAAACTCTTCTAACTCAGAGAACCCATTTACATTTAGTTTTCAGAGATATTTACATTCTGCCACCCCAGATGCTCTTTAGATTTACACATGTTTAACCACAACCACTCCAAAGATGCTAATGTTTCCATACTTGGCAACTCTTCTAACTCAGAGCATTCACTACGACTTAGAGTCTCAGTTTTAAACATTGTGCCAACCCCCTGGATACTCTTCAACTTCACAATCTGTCTGCCAACAACTTCTCTAGAGACACAAATGTTTCCATACTTGGAAACTCTTCTAACTCAGAAAACCACCTTTTCGAGTATTTAAAAGAAAACCATCAAGAAATTGGAGTTGGTAGAGATGGACTTGGAAAAGTGAGATGATCTCTCGTTGTTTACTATTATGGATGTTTATTGATACATGAATATGTATGCACATTTGTATTTGTTCATCAATATTCATGTATGAAGTCTCTAAAATGATAGGATTTGAAAGGCATTATCCAAAACAGATGGACAATGTTTTATTTGATCTGTAAGATGTGATCATTTTATCTAATAATTTGAAATTTCGAGATAAAATTATGTAATCAAACTTACGATTCAGTGTGAAATCTGGCTGATCATTTTTACTGACCTGAGCTTGAAGGAGCTAACCAGTTTTACAATATGGCCAAGTATGGGATCACCTCAACCGACAACAAGCAATTGAAGTAGTGCACATCTCCTTTGTGTATCAGCAATCGACATAGAGGCACTTATACTTGGCTTCTACAATAATTTTATGTTAGACCTGGTTGTGGTTTTGAAATTGTTATTATTATTTTTTTTTGAGCTATTAAAATGTATATAGTGGAATAAAGTATACTAGTTGCAAAACAAATATTCATTTTTATTAAAATTTGATGTTACATATTTCACTTCATCATCTCAACTTTTTTTTCATATTAGGATATCTCAATTTTGTAAAATGATGAATAAAGCAAACATCATTAATTAACCTTAGTTATGAAATCAGTTGGGTAAAACAATACATTCATTGTGTATAAGTTATGGGCAGCATGAATCCCGAGAAGCATCAGAATACCTGAGCATTGAATGCCATCTCCAAGTCCATTTTTGAAAACAAGAAAAATACTTGCATTCACCACTATAAGCTGAAGTTTTACGAGATCTGCAAGGAATTTCAACATCAACCACCCTCTTCTTGTAGTGGACATGGATAAGATTTGGACATGTGAATCTTGATTACAAAGCTCCTCCTCCTTCAGATACATAAATGGTTGAACAGTACCTTTGGGAGGTTGCTCTTCGAGTGCTTTGATTCTATCCTAAATATGTTTCACATACTTTATGGCATCGTTGAGCATAGAGGATTTCTCCATCTGCATTACTTCACCCGATTAAAGTGTATCAATATACCAATATACAACATAATTGTAAACCTAAATAATTGTAACGAAGACGTGAGAACCTTAAACAACTTAGACTACTATAAGATCTATGATATAATCAAGCAAGGAGAACGTCTTGCTTAATATCTAAGATTTTTCTCTGGTCATGCTCTCCATATGTAACAATCTCTGCCTTAATGCTTGGTGTAGTTTGGGCTTTCATCTCTCCGACCAAACTTCTCAAATCGTTTTGGAATTGGGCCACATTAGGTTGTCACTCCTAAGTGTAAACAACGTAGCATACGAAAGATAGTGAAGAACGAGGTACACACACTTTTATTTATTAACACAGACAACAATCGTTTTAAGGGAAGGGATTCAAGGACCTTTTCATACATAGGCTTCCATACACCATTGCAAAAAACACCTCCATTTTGGCTTCCACCAATATTTGTGTTTGGCTTATCACTACATCAATGCACGTCCCTCCTTTTTCAAGTAACCTTACATCCATATCTACACATTTCACTTTTATCATAAACCCCTTCGTATATTTTTATTTACATGGGATACATAAACAACTTCCACGAACTTAAACTTGTACACCATGTAAATTCATCCTTAAATTCAGCTTTGCTGCTAAGGATTGTTTCTACCATCGACATCCCAACCGATTAAGGAGCACTCAGCCTCTTTCTTATCATTTCTTGGAGTTGAGGTGGAGGCCTACAAGGTTTGCAAGATAGTTCCTCCAAAGAAATATAAGTCACTACCTCCTCTTTTAAATGAACTCAAGTTTTGATAGGCATGCTATTATTACATTAAGTTGATGTAACCATTAATGAATGGAAGGTGCATATCTTAAGATTTTGGTGATCTCAACATCATGGTGAAATCTACATGACAACGAACAACATATTTCAATTCAAGCTATGAGAATGAAGGATGTAGGTTTCAAGTCAAGATACCACATAAATCATGAGAGAATTTATATTGTTGAATGAGTGAAAACAAGTCATTTTTTATGCTTATCCGACATTTAGGAACTATTCTAGTTATTTATATTGAAAGTTGATAAAAAAAGAAGTTTATGATAGGAATGGATATGGAAAGTGAAGTAATTTTGTTGTTGGGAAGAAAATAAAGTGTTATGTTGGGCTATTGAAATTTGAGGTGAATTTAAGAGAAGAAATCTTTGTTAACTATCATAAATCCACCTTAAACTCAGATTTATCAAGCATTTGGAGGGAATCAATTTCTTGAGGTGTAATTTTGTTTATTATCTTAATTGTGTACATGTTGAGAAAAAATTTACACCTCAATAAATTTGATCCCTCTTGGTGCTTGATACATCTGTGTTTAAGATGGATTTATGTTGGTTTTTATTTTTTGTTCTTATTTTATGAATTGACATGGATTTTTTTAATTTTTTTTATTTGGTTTTATTTTTGTTAATTTATGATCCTATATGATTTATTTAAATAATTTTTTAATGTTTTGTAACATTACATAATGTTATGTTACGTGACAACATCTCCCCCATATTGGGTTGTAGAGCATCTTGCTACTCTCGATGTAATTATACACATAATGCTTTATAGAGATATATATGACATTTTTTCCGTTACTCTTCACAAAGAAGTGTTCGTTAGATGCTCATGAAATCCTTGTAAATTTGAGAAGATCCTGAATTTCTTAGAGTTGTTCTAATTTTTGAACTGAAATGGTTAAATTTTTTTTTAGACAGATATCAATTGGGCCTTAGCCTAAACAACTAGAGTTACATGGAATCTAAGCTCACTTATCCCAGTTACAATTTCACAAGGCATTCTAGAATTTAGAAACAAACCAATTACAGAATACAAATAATCAAAGAAGCTTTAGCGTTATTTCTGAATAATCCTTGCGTTAATCTACATCCCTCATTAGCTTTTACATCAACTTCCTTATTCAAACTACGAAGAATATGAAAAAATGAAGTAGAAGAGAAGGTATGCAATAACCCCCTCAACCGGCGGAGAGAATTATTGAGAGCCGGATTGATAAAACAATCCTTAAAATTTAGGATTTTTATTAAAATTTCTGAATCACCGAAGACTTGGAGGGTCATGGTTCCATGATTATGTGCAATCTGGTATCCTTTGTACAACCCAAGAATTTATGCCTTGTTATTATAATTTTGTCCGAATCCCTAGCTAAAACTATCTTTAGTTAATCCTTCATGAGAATAAATCACCCCACCTACACCTGAGATTCATGGATTTCCTTTTGAGGCGCCATCAAAGAAAATCGTTACTCTTCCTTGTTTTCTCCACCATACTTGAAAATCTGCTTCAGTCATTCATATTTTCCAAGTAGGGTTATAAATTGGACGAGCTAACTTCTTCTTCATGTCATGTATCTGCAATGTTCCCAACCAACTTCTTTCTTCTAATGTAATTGAGTTATCTAACTTAAAGGAGAAATTTCCCAATGCTTCAATTAAAAGAGCCTTGGCTTTGGATACAATAGACAAAGGAGAATGCTCGAAATTGTTGAATATCGAATCATTTCTTGCCAGCCACAACTTCTAACAAAAAAAATTTTGAATGGAGAGCCATACTTGATTCCACAAACTGTGACTATTCGGAATCCCTGGATATCATGTTTTCCAGGTGGAGAAAAGAGTAATTACAGTAATCTGAGCAGGAACAATTGTATTGAGTCCCTGGAGCACTAACGCCTAGACTGATTGGGCAAAAACACAGTCAACAAAAAGATGGTCTGAATTTTCACAAGTTGCGCGGCACATGATACACCTGTGGGGACCTAAAATTCCACGTTTTACTAAGTTTTCACCTGTCAAGACTCTTTTCTACAGGAGCACCCACGTGAAGAAATTTACCTTAGGAAGCCCATGAGAAAACCACACATGCTTCCAAGTTGATTGATTAAGTGTATGGGAATGAGTCAGCTGAAGAGCAACATATCCAGACGTCGATGTGTAGGACCTAGTCCTCCCTTGGATCCATCGATCAGTAGCATGGATATTCAC
Source organism: Pseudotsuga menziesii (assembly GCA_001517045.1). NCBI lineage: Eukaryota > Viridiplantae > Streptophyta > Pinopsida > Pinales > Pinaceae > Pseudotsuga > Pseudotsuga menziesii. The sequence goes on along the minus strand of LPNX010997625.1, from coordinate 640,878 downwards.
AGGAGCCATCCCCTTCAGCGTGTCCAACAACAAAAGTTTTTTATGAAGGAAATGAAATGGGAGAGATGGGAAAACCCATGTCATCTAGACCCCATTAATATCCCAAGAGGAGATATCAAACAACCTGAGCAATCCTTGTTGCGTGGACCATTCACGGATAGGGAGTAATTCGGATATGTTTTTAAGGGGTTGATTGCCAATTATTTTATCAGACCAAAGCAAAGTTTTTTTGCCATTCCCAGGAACATGACTTAGTTGTTTTTGGAAAAAATCGAATCCTTCCTACAGATATTCCATAACATAGTACCTTTAGGAATGTTGTCAATCTGAATATTTCTCAATGAAGAACCGTTAAGATATTTTTTTGGAGAAGCTTACTAACAGGATGAGAGCTGTTGGAATATAGTTGTCAGAGAATCTTACCGCCTAAAGAAAAATTGGCCAAACCAAGATCTCAAATGTTAATTCCACCTTCCAACATTGGTCTTTTCACGATATCCCATTTTACTAAATGAATTTTGTTTTGGTTTCCTTTTTCGCCCTGCCATAGAAAGTCTCTAAATAGTTTCGAGATCTGCTCCATGATTTCCTTTGGAGCAAGGAGGAAAGAATCCTGGTAAATAGGAAAAGAAGAAAGGACTGATTTTATGAGAATTAACTTACTAGCATTATTCAACCAATGCCCTCCCCATACTACTATCTTAGCTTTGATATTATTTATAACTTCACTCCAGAGTGAAGATCAGTTAAACCCCAGTGTTAATGGTAATTTGAGATAGGTGATTTTATCCCAAGTAGCAAACCCAGAAAATCCCAAAAAACGAGCAAGTCGAAGGATGGTATGTTCATTAGTGTTCCATCCATATACAACGCTTTTTCTTTTGTTGATCAGCACTGCTGAAATACTGCAAAATCTCTAAAGAATCTCATGAAAGGCTCTAGATATTCTCAAAGAAGCTCCTCCAGAAGTAGGGAATCATCAGTAAAAAAAGCATGGTTGATTGGATCAATTCCTTTCGTCGATCGAATGCCCGAAATTACCTCCTCATTTCTTGCAGCAGACAATTTCATGCTCAAAGAGTCTGCCAACAAAATATACAAAAAGGGGATAGTGGGCAGCCTTGCCTTATCCCTCTGGTTGCTTGAAAATATGAGACAAGTCTCCCATTTACAAGCAGGGCTATCCAAGGTTTATTAGTACATGCTTTGATCAAATTAACAAATGTTGGATTGAACCCAAAAGAAAGTAAAACTTTATAAAGATAAGAGAGATTTACTCGGTCATAAGCATTTGAAATGTCTAGTTTGATGAGCATCCCTTTCTCCTTTCTCTGAAAACTAGAATGCATGGCTTCCTGTACCAGTATTACATTGTCCAAAATATGTCTCCCTTTGAGGAAATCGCCTTGGCTAGGAAAAATAAGCTTCTCTAACAGAGGTTTTATTATGTTTGCAAGGAGTTTCGAGAGGATTTTGTAGGACGCATTACATAAAGAAATAGGCCTAAATCTATCAAAGGTAGTCGGATCAAATTCTTTAGGGATCAAGGCAAGAAAGGTGGAATTGGTACTTCCTCCCACTTTGGCCTTTTGTTGGAAGGATTTGACCATTATTAAATAGATCAGACTTAATGATGTTCCAACATACTTTCTAGAAGTGAAAAGAAAATCCATCTGGGCGTGGAGCTTTATCTGATTCCATAGCCCACGCCACATTGCTAATTTCCTCCTCAAAAAAGGGCTTCAGTAGATTTAGATTATTCTTCTCACTAACGAGAGAAGGCAGATGAGAAACAAATTCAGAAGTGAGCTCCTCATTTCTAGTCCCAACCTCTGTAAAAAGATAATGAAAGTAAATATCAACTGCTTCTTTAACTTGGAAAATTCCTTTTGAAACAGACCAATCTACTAAGCTGATCTCATAATTATGGTTTTGAGAGGGACAGGTTATGTACTGTCGATGGAAAAAAGTGGTGTTACGAACTCCAGAAAGTAGCCACAGACTTCGTGACTTAAGCCTCTAATATTATTCTTCATGCTTGAAGGATTTAAAGGAGGAAAATTGGGTTGCTTGCTCCTTCTCCATGGCTTGTGGAGTTATTTCACTGTGCTCCAATTCCAATCGTAAATCTGTTAACTATTGCACAACCACTTTTCTCAGTGCAGTGGGTGTAATGGAAGGATATTTAACCCACTCTTTCAAGGCTAGTTTGGTTGCTTTTTGCTTATGCTCCCATACATAGCTAGGTGACCCAATGATAGTGGTGGCCCAGGCCTTAGTTACAATTACAAAGGCACCATCTTGCTCAATCCATTGGGGGCTGAAGCGAAACGGAGTCGATCCCAAATTTTCCTCCTCTTCCCGCTGCAAAAGGATGGGTTTATGATCTAAGGAAAGTTTCAGAAGAATTTTATAAGAAACTAATTTCTTATCCATTAAAAAAGAACTCTGAACTAAAAACCGATCTAGGTGGGCTAAAATATGGGCACCTCCAATTCTATTATTGGTCCATGTGTATAGACCCTTATTGGGTTTGAAATCGATGAGATCCCACTGTTGAATCAAAAACCCCACGTAAGGCAATAATTGATCACAACTGATATTGCCTCCTCTTTTTTCCTTTGAATTGAAAACAAGATTTAAATCACCAGCGATAATGATATTCGAAGGAGAGGTGGATTCCAGAAAATCATAGAGCGTATGCCAACACTCTTTCTTCTCAATCAAATGGACAGGAACATAAAGGTTGAATAGGGCAATAGAATACTTATTAAATTTATTGCAAAGCTTAGTAAGAATCGCTGAGTTTCAAAAGAACTTACCATCCCAAACATATCCTCTGACCAGACCGTGGCAAGCCCTCCAGAGGAGCAAGTTTAATTTCCATTTAGTTCGACTTAAATCCAGAAGAATTCCCCCTTCGATTTTTGTTTCTTGGAGCATGAGTATATATGGAGTTTCTATTTTCAAAATATCTTTAACAACTTTAGGTTTCATAGAGTTCCCCAAACCTCTACAATTCCAAGAAACTATTTGCATCATCTATTGGGGATAGAAGTCGAAAGACCTCCCTTAGGTGGCCTTGCTCTGATATTCCATCCAATTGAAATTTCTAGAATGGTTTGACTTCCCTGCATTTTTTGCCTCTCTGCTTCTTCCTCTCTTGCTTCCTTGATAGATTTCCTCCTTGCCTTTTTCGAGGATCTTTCGAATGTCTCATCTTTCGATGAGTAAGGCGATTCTGGAGGTTTCTTTCTTTTCATATCAGCATAAGAGGGAGAAGAACCTCTAGCTAGGGAGTCCAATTGAGCTGGAAGAGTTCCTTCATTGACTTCCTCAATGGCTGTAAAGAGAGGCTGTTGATCCCTTTCTTTGGTAGAGACAGGAGGATCATCTAAAAGAGCTCCAAAAGGGTTCAATGATGCTTCTACCCGTGAAGAGGCTACAACCCCTTCCACCTAGGGATAATCTGGAATGTGCACACTGGAACCTAATGGATCCCCTCTAGCTTTATATTTGGTTTGCTTTAACGAATCCTGCTTCTAAACCTTTGTCCATTGATCTCCTTTTGGATTCTTTGATTCATCCTCAGCCTTCTTTTTGCAATGCCTCACAAAGTGGCCATATTCATGGCAGTGCCTGCACTTAAATGGCAACTGTTCATAGTCTAGTTCTTGCACATGATACCAATCTGCTACTGTTAATTTGATGCCTTCAGGGAGTCATGTTTCCAAATCAACCTCCACACAAATTCATGCACAAGAGAACTGATCCTTCTTGTATGTTATGTCAATATATTTACCAAGAGTATTCCCAATTGATTCTAGTGATTTGGGGCTCCAGCAATGCAAGGGAAAATGAGGTAGCCGAACCCATACTAGGACGACCAAAGGGACATCTTGAGCAGGGTCAAAATCATGCATCCATTTAGTTAGATACAGTCCCTAAGGGCCCATGAAGTATGTCTCGTTCCTGAAGATGAGATTCTAGTCTTCACTGCTTTCAAAGATGAAGACGAAATACCCCTTCCCAATGAAATGATTCCTAATTCCTTTTGAAACTAGTGCTCACCAATTCCTTTGCACCCATGATTCAATGGCTCTTGGAGATGGCCATAATCCAGTGAACTGACCTATAAGGCCCCAATCTGCAAGGTTCAAGGTGGCATGACACGGTTCTTCCTTTGGAAGAGCTACAGTTGGAATGGCATCTAGTTTCTTGACAAATTTTTATTGTGAATCTCAGACAAGACACTTAGTGCAGGTTGCAACCAGATTCTTGAAAGTGGCGAGCTCAGAGGAAAAGGTATGGGGAGTCTTAGAGCCCCCTACTACGGCCATAGCAAAGAACAACAAATCAGCAGTTCAACTGTCCCTACAAGTGACAATCCACCAAATGAAGCAGCCAGGCTCTACAACACTTCCAATACAAAAGAACCTGCAACAAACAGCCCGGAATGACACGTCCTCCAGAATCTGATCAATCTATAATCGAACCAGAGCCATGGGCTCACTGATACTAATCTTGAACAAAAAATCTCAGCCTCAAAGCAAATCAAATCTGAAGATCTATAAGAAGTGAATCTTCTTGAAATCACACAACAATGTTCATGTTAGACAGCAAAGAAAAGGTGCAACTCCCGATTCACGATCCACTACAACTCCAGATTAGAAGAAGAGAAACAACTCTCATTTTCACGATCCACAATTCCTGCAAAACAAACACAACAGCTTGCACCCAAGCTCGTCGTCTCACAGCAAATCCACCAACGGGGAAAACAGGGCTGAAGATACCCAGATCAAGAGAAAAATTTTGAAATCTTCTTGGAGCCAATATTTTGGACCAGAATGTTATAGAGTTGTTCTATTTTTAATTGAGGATATAAAGTTTTTTAGAACCTAAAGGAAGAAAACCTCTTTATTTTCAAAATCCATAGTAGGCATAAAAATTGCAATAAAGCTTGTTACAAGGTTCATGTTGGGAGCTGAGCATAGAGTTCTAAATTGTTAATTACCATAAGGAGCCATCAATTTGGTAATGGTGATATAAGTGGTATATTAACAAGGGTTCTTGTCAACTAACATTTTAAGGAGTTACAAGGCATTGTGGATTTTGCAAACTTTGAAATTGGAGTTATAAAGTCTTGTTACATGCATAGTGTACTTAAATAAGTATATATTTATTACAAAGTGGAGTTTAAGCACCTAGATGCATATTGAAGATATCAAGTTGTTAACTACATCAACATTCAACTACATAATCAACATTTACTATAACTTGCAAATATTCTTATTTTAAGTTTGTTTATTTTGGTACCTTCAATAGTTATTTTGTGAATGTCAAATTAAAACTCGATGTTTAATTGCATTGTAAATGCGTGCATTTTTTGTAGAAGCTGACACCATCCTTCTGCTAAATTTGCATTTACATTGTTGGGTTTGATTGTTATAGGGGTGGGGTTGCAAAAACCCCTTTGAGATACAATATAGTAATTAAATGGCTTGAATTGATGAATTATTAGAGTTACTAAGCACTCTAACACTCACAATTCTCAACAATTCAGTCACAACAAACAAAGTAACTCTCACTGGTGTGCTTACTTGTTTACAAGATTTAAGGGAAAATATAATTTCGTTAGCTTGAATCATAGCTCCAACAAGATGAAATACAATAAAATATTCAACATTATGAACTAGTACTTGTTTAGAACAAATCTCTTTTTAAATTTGACCATGGTCAGGAACCAAAACATGATCAACTCACTTAAAATACTTCATAAAAAGATTCAAAAAAAAATGTATGTCATAAATAGGTTTTAACTATCATCATACCTTGGGAAGAGCTATTATTTAAAAGAAATTGATATCGCTTAGGATATGAAAATGATCTTGATAACCTTTCCCATATTATTGATTATAACAAACCAATTATATTTGTGAGTGGAGGCTCTATGGTTGAGGTTGATCAAAATATAGAACTCGAGGATAATGGTAAGAAACAAATACATGATGACGATGTAGTTAAGGATGATCATAATGATGATGATATTGCAGATGCAATTGATGATACTTAGTTGAACAATGAACCCATACAATGTCGACAATGTCACTGAGTTGGCCATCATGGGTTAACTTGTTTTGATATTCACCCATGTTGTTTTTGTGGGAAGACCAATCACCTCTCCGAAAGGTGTTAGAAGAGCAAGAAAGTTCAATGTAAACATATGTCTTTTGAACGGTTAGAGACTTGGCATTGGAGTTTGGAAGCGAAGTTATTGGTGCAGTCTTATTGATGAGTTCATACACAGATTCAACCATGTTTACAAGGAGTAGTTTCTATAATGGATGGTTCTTAATGTTTTGGATTTGTTGCTTCTAGTGCAAGATCAAGGCCTACTTATAGTTGTATTTTGAGTTGAAGATCGAGTCTTTACACTCTGCTCAAACTATTCAAAGATAATGCGATTACCTCTTCTACTTTCACGAGGGTTGTATTTGAGGATTTGAGGATTGATTTATTGGTTTCATACTTCTCATCTTTGAATTGATAGAGGGGAACACAGTGGTGATTATCATACTTCAAGTTTTGAAATATATCTTGATGGACTACAGTTTATTAAGGATGATGACTTCGAGAAACATATTCAATGATTTTGACATCGATCATTGGTTTTGCATAGGGATTGATTGATATTTAGGATTTCAATATTGTTAATCAACGTTTGGAGGCATTTGATTTGTGGTCATCCAAAACCATCAAATTAAGAGTACTTCGAGTTAGCAGAAGACAACAACTTGTAGCTAAATTAGGGAATGTTCTAGAGGAACCTATGAGCCAAAACCAAAGTTAGAGTAAAGCTCTAGAGATAACCACTAAGCCAAACCCATTAAGTAGAATATTTACAGGTTCTGCTAAATTTTAATTTGTGGTCATTCAAAACAACCATAACTTTTGATTGCTATCAGTTTGTGGTCATCTTAAAACCACCCATGTAGTATAATGCATTGGATTCTACTATTTTTTTGTTTGTGGTCATCCTAAAACCACTAGATTTAGAGAGCACCTTCCATTAGCAGAATACATCAACTTCTAGCTACATTACTTGGAGAATGATAAGATTGTAAAGAAATAAATTTTCATCCATTGGCAGTTGTTCACTTCTAGTTTTGAACTCTTTGCATTTTTCTTGGCAAATTGAAAATTGTTGGGCATTTCATTTGCGGGTTTTCAGGTAGATCTTCATTGGATCTTATGAGGTTTTATCCCACAAATTTATAATTGAATACATGAATATGTTATGAGATTTTGCACTAGTTATTGTTGCTTAGATAATACACTTGTACGAAATTATAATTAAGGGGAGGATTGTTAGACACACTCCTAATCTAAGTCGTCAATACAACCTTAACACACTTCTAGTTATTATACGATTGTAAGGTGTTTATGAAAGAAGTACTATAAATGTATGTTTTGTACATATGCTTTAATGCACTTAATTTTCCTTTTCCATCATATCATTAGTTTCTTGATTTTATTTATTTATGAAATGTGATTATAGCGAGCCATTTATCATTACACAAAAGAAGCAGATTGCATGCATCCCATAATCCAATTCCTTGTTGCAATATTCGTAACAATTTGAGTCAAAATAAGCACAAGATAACTTCCAAAAAGGCAAATAATTCCTTCATTTTTATGCTAGCAACAATAACACAAAGTTTCACTTTCATTTAGAATATAACCTTAGTGCATTCATATCACATTGAAATCTAAATTGAATTAAAATTTATTATTTCATAAAATATAATTATAGATGTCTATAGGGAGGAGAGGTGATGGCATAGTACTGTCAAAGGGGAGTACGGCGTACAGGCCCTCTAGCTATGGCTAGGGGCTTGGATAGTCATGGTAGCTTTTATGTTTTCTTTGTTTTGCTGGCTCGAAGCTTATGACATTGTCAAGCAGTCAAGCTTGAGCTGGAGGAGTGTTTTTTCTTAGGGTTTGTGCTGAAGTTTGAAGAACTGCAGGGTTTTGAGACTGTCACGGTTAACTTTCTTGGCAGCAATGGAGGATCTCGAGGTTGTGGATTATTCTAGCGAAAGGTTGGAGAGCTCTGACATCTGGGAGGTGCCAGGTGGAGGGATGCTGGTGCAGGAGGTGGACCTCCCAAGGCTGGGACCGGAGGAACTCGTTTCGGCTAAATCAGGGTCGTTAAATTTGGAGGTTGTGACCTCTCCCTCTGGGTTCCTCATCTCGCCGGGGGATCAGTTTCCAGTTGATAATCAGGGGGACTCCTTTTCTTACCTACCGAGTGAATTACTGGACAGCCCGTGTTGGCGGGAGGTTGGATTTTGTCCCAGTAATTTAGGGTTTTCGTTACCTGTCTTTCCGGAAGGGTTTGGAGCCGTTGAGGGTTTTGAACAGGTGATTTTTGAAGGGGGGGATGGTCAGATCTTGCAGGGCCTTGGATTTGGGGGTTTTTCTCCAGCGGGCGATTGGAGGACTCCCTTGGGTGTAGCGGAGCAGCGTGGTTTCGGCTCCCCACGAGGGGTTAACACAGTTGAAGGACGCGGGGATTTGAAGGGCTTGGCTGGTCGGAAAGTTGTGGAAGGCGGTTCACCAAAGTGCCGAAGAAGAAACTGGGTCAAAACTAAAAAGCTTTGGAATTATGCCGTCGGTGAAGACTTAGCTTGGGATGGTGTATTGCAGATGGCGAAATGCACGTTGGTGGGGCGAGCTTTGGGGAGGCAATTTGCAAAGCAGACAGTGCAGGAATGGGCCAGGGTTTCTTGGGGGGGAACAGTTAGGCTATTGCCCAGTGGTGGAGATGCTGAACAGGGGATGGTTCGCGATTAACTTGACAAAGGAGGAGGATCTCTGTTGGATCCAGAGCAAGAGTTGGTACATCAATCATACACCTGTCCTCTTGAAATCGTGGAACCCTATGTTTGATGCAAGTAAAGAAAGGGTGGATGAAATCCCTATCTGGGTGAGAATGCCCGCTCTCCCTCTTCACTTCTGGGATTTGTTCCATTTTAGAAGGATTGGAGATATCTTGGGAACCTTTCTAGAGGCAGATTTATCCTTTCTGGAAACCCATGAGAAGAAGGTAGCACGTATCTTGGTGAACATTAATATCAGGGAAGGGTTAGCAGAATTTATCAATCTAGATTGGGGGCCGGTGATCGTTCCTCAAACCCTGGATTACGAGAATGTCCCATTCCGCTGCAGGCGTTGTCACGCGTATGAGCATTCGGCCTTGGATTGCCCTCTACCAAAGCATGCCCATTTTGGTTTCAGAAGGAATGGCGCAACGGTTTTAGGCAAGGGTCAGCCTAAGAAGAAAGATGAGTCCTATGGATTAGCAAAAAATGTTGTGGAAGAACATGCCAGCATTCCGGTTATTGAAGAACCGATCATTGTAAGCTCTGGGAGGGCCGAAGGATTTCCAAAATCTTCTGTTCAGGTGCAAGCTCCAGTAATTGTTATTTCTCCCGAGGATCCTACTCGCCCGGGTACTTCCACTCTTTCTCTATCTCCAACTGTAAATTTGTTCTTAAATGATGTTTCTTTCTTAGGCTCTGACTGGATTGAAGGCTTGAGGAAACTATCATTATCGGGTCGGTTGGGTCCTTCTCCACCTTTTGTGCCCTCTCCTTCCCTAATTGAGGTCGATATTGGTAAGGTTACAGTCCCCGCTGATGTCTTGACTTCTTATGCTCCTGAACTTTTTCTTGCTATGGAAGAGCCCTCTAGTGTCTGCTTGGAACCTGATCCTGGAACTCCTATTGAAGAGTATTGCCCCTCCCCTTCCGAATCCTCAGATTCGGCCTATTTCCTAAGATCAAGAACAAGATCAAAGCCTGCCTTAGAATTGGCCAAAGTTTCCTCGTCTGTGCGAAGGGGTCGGGGACGCAAAACAAACCTCTCTAAGGCTCAATCCAGAGCAAAGGAGGACCTTTTGGAAGGAAAACAACAATCGATTGAATCGGCCCTTAGAGCGAAGAAGGCCAAAAAAAGAGGTCGGAAATGAAGCTTATGCCCTTCAACAGTCGAGGTCTGGCTGGACCTGTGAAGAAATCAACCTTCATCAGGGTGCTTACTCTTGAACACCCTGATGTGATTTTGCTACAAGAGACCCTAGGAGTAGGAGAAGTGATTAAGGAAAGGTTGGAAAACTGGTTATCTGGTTGGTCCTTTGTGACTCTAGATGCAAATGGCCGTTCTGGGGGATTGGCAGTGGGATGGCGGAAGTGTTGTGTGAAGCTGGTTAATGCATGGGGGATGGATTCTGTGCTGGGTGCGAAACTACACTCTGAAGAGTTGGGGTTCTCCTTATCTGTGTTAAATGTCTATGGGCCTTATTTGAATAGAGCACCTTTTTGGGATTCTTTGCTACATCATCCATTGGTGAATGGAGACTCGCTTGTCATGGGAGGTGACTTTAACTTTTCTTTGGGGCAGAATGAGGTTTGGGGGTCACGTGCTCGTGCTGACTCCATGACAGGTTTTTTTGTTCAGAAATTGGTGGAGAAAGGTTTGCTGGATATTGAACCAGTAAAGCTTCGGCCAACTTGGCGAAACAATCGAAGCGGAGAGGCAAGAGTGGCAAAACGGATTAATCGTTTTCTGATTGCAGAGCAGTTGGTGGATAGATCCTTCCTTGTTAGACAATGGGTGGGCAGTGGGGGGCATTCTGACCATTTTCTGTTTTTTTTTGAAATCAAAAAGGGGTCTATCAACCCGCCGAGCTCATTAAAATTCAACAAAACTTGGCTCCAGGATGAGTCTTTCAAAACCCTTTTCCTCACACATTGGATCCCTATAGTGGGGGAAAATGATCGATCGGCTGCTCTGTAGTTTGCAGATAACATTAAAAGAATTAAAGTTTGGATCAAGGATTGGTCAGCTGAAAAGAGAAGGAGAGAAGATGCTGAGCTGAAACAGGTGGAGGCAGATTTGCTGGTGATCTATGAAGGTGAAGGTGGTGGTTTCTCCTCTCAAGATTCAAAGGAAGTTTTGACCAGGTTGGAGGGAAGACGCAATACTCTTTTACTGGAAAGAGAGGAAGCATGGAGGCTTAAAAGCAGAGCCATTTGGATTGAATGCGGGGACGATAACACTAAAATTTTTCATGCTTATGCTCGTGGTAGGAAGGTGGCAAACACCATTTGGAGCTTGCAGGATGAGGAGGGATCCACTCATGTAACTTTTGAAGAAAAAGCTCGTTGTGGGGTGAATCATTTTAAACAATTGTTCAAAGCCCCTCTTCAAGCTACCATAGAAGAGGTCATCAGATTGGCTCAGATGTTTCCCCGTTTTGTGGATGAGGGGGGAAACAGGGATCTTATGAGGGAAGTGACTGAAGAGGAACTTAAAAAGGTTATGGGCAGTTTTTAGAAAGATAAAATCCCAGGACCTGATGGTTGGTCGATTGATTTCTTCCTTGATCTCTATGACATTCTGGGGAAGGACTTGCTGCAGGTAATTGAAGATTCAAGGACGTCTGGGTGGATCCCGGCCAGTTTCAACTCCACCTTTATAGCTCTTATCCCAAAGTCAGATAATCCCCTCACCCTAAATGATTTTAGACCTATCTCTCTGTGCAACCGTGTCTACAAGATTATCTCAAAAGTAATTGCACTAAGAATGAAATCCATTCTCTCAAAACATATCTTAGATGAGCATTTTAGTTTCTTGGAAGGGCGACAGATTCATGAGGCAATTGGGGTTGCTCAGGAAGGACTCCATAGTTTAAAAACCAAGAGGCTAAAGGGGGCCATTCTCAAACTTGATCTCTCTAAGGCGTATGATAAAGTCAGCTGGCTTTATTTGAGGTTGCTTCTTACCCATCTAGGTTTTTGCATCAATTTCATAAGATGGATCATGTCTTGTTTAACCACTGTTTCCTTTGCTGTGCTGATTAATGGTGCGGCCTCACCTTTTTTTCACGCTGAGCGAGGGCTAAGACAAGGCTGCCCCTTGTCTCCACTCCTTTTTCTGTTGGTAGCTGAAGGTCTTAGCAGGGCAATAAGAGCAGCCAAAGTGGAAGGTCGTTTTGCTGGGATTCATAATGCTTCTCTTCTCAACGTTACCCACCTACTCTTTGTGGATGATGTTTTGATTTTTTGCTCTGGCTGTAGAGGAGATACTAGAGCCCTCCAGGAGATTATGGCACTATTCACAAAGGCCATTGGAATGGAGATCAATTTTGGCAAATCTTCCTTGACCATCCATTTGTTAAGACCAGAAGAGGAGGCCGAGCTAAGGAGGTTATTTCCCATCATTACAGCTGGATTGGATGCTGGGCTAAAGTATCTTGGCTTTTCTCTGAAAGCAAATATGTACTGGAAACAGGACTAGTTATGGTTGGTCGGGAAGGTAGAGAAGAGACTTATGGTTTGGAGTCACAAGTGGCTATCAAGAGCAGGAAGACTAGTCTTAGTCAAAGCGGTATTAGAGGCAATACCGGTTTATTGGATGTCTCTATCATGGATTCCGAAAGGGATCCTTGAAAGGATCAGGAGGTTTTGCTTCAGATTTCATTGGAGTGGAAAAAAGGATGAATAGGTAACTCCATGGGTAAATTGGAAAAGGATTGCGGTACCAAAAGGTCTTGGTGGGTGGGGCCTTAAGAACATTTTCCTTTTCTCAAAAGCTCTGGCTGCTAAGGGGGGCTGGAGACTTTTGAAATCTTGCACCCTGTGGACTCGGGTAATTAAACAGAAGTATCTCATGGGAGTGAACCTCATTGATTGGATAAGAAATCCCAGGAAAGATCATTTAGGGGGCTCGGTGATTTGGAAGGCAATTGTCAAATCATTCCACTTGATCGAAAGCAATCTTGCTTGGGACATTGGAAATGGGGAAAAGTTTATGATTGGCAGGGACCCCTGGGTGGGTAGTAACCAACAGCATATTCTCCCAGATGATGTGGTTGAGGCTTTAAGTCATATTGGGCTCACTACGTTAAATCACCTTGCTGACCCAAGGCCTGCTGTACCGTGGAATCAATTTTGGAGAAGGGCTACTTCATTGGGGCTGGGGGATCGGGAGACTGGTATTATGGAATGTTATATAAGGGATCTGGCGCATGCAAATATCCTGCTTACTGAACATGAAGACACATTGGTGTGGGAGGCTGACCCGGCAGGGGATTACACACCAAAGGCTGGATATTTGTGCCTTAGTGAAGATGGGGTGTTAAGGGAAGATGTCTGGTGGTGGAGACCGTTGTGGAGGATGAAATGTCCAGCAAAGACAAAACTGTTCATGTGGTGTGTCCTAAATAACAAGGTCCCTACGTGGGATGTGCTACAGAAGCGGTCATTTCAGGGACCAGGCTTGTGTGTGCTCTGCAAAAGGGAGTTGGAATCCACTTGTCACCTGTTTCTCTTTTGCTCTTTCATGATGGCAGTTTGGAGGGAAGTATCTAATCTGGTTGGTTTCATTTGTCACTGGGAAGGGGCATCTCTGGAAATTGCTTGGGATTCATGGCGGCGGTCGATTAATCAGCAGAAACACAAGATTTTACCTCTGTTGGTCATTTGGGGGATATGGTTGGCTCGCAATAAGGCCATATTTGAGGACGTTGCTAGCAATCTGGCCATGGTCGGTACTCTGTCTGTGGGGATTTTTAAAGCTTATCCGGAATATATTAGGGTGGCTAGAGAACGAAGGCGATTAGAAGTGGAAATTGATCGCACGTCCCCATGGGCTTTCTTCGATGGGGCAGCCCAAAATGAACTCTGTGGAGGAGGAGCTGTTCTGTTTTTATCAGATTCCCATTTTTTTGTGATATCTATGGGCCTCGGGGGGGGCACAAATAATTTCGCGGAGATCATGAGCCTTAAACTTCTATTGATCTTCCCTTTAGAAAAAGGATGCAACAAATTGAATTTTATGGGAGATTCATTGAATGTAATTAATTGGATAAATCAGACCCAAGAATGCAGGCAGTTGAGACTATCACATGCACTACACTCTATCAGACTTCTTCTTCAGCGACTTGACTCTTTCTCTTGCCGGCATGTATACAGGGAAAATAACCAGGAAGCGGACAAAGCTTCCAAGGATGGGCTCAGGCTGGCATCGGGCACTTGGACAGTGAAAGAAATTAATGATGGCAGATTGCAGGGGTTCTATCACAGGCCTTTTATTGAAGACTATTGATAATGTCATGTTATTTACACTACTTTTTTGGCATAGCTGGGTATTTGCAGAAACTATAGCTGTTTTTGTTTTATAAGCAACATAATTATGTATATTTTGAACTCTGTTGAAAGGATGTTAGACATCGTAATGGGAATCTGTGTATGTTCCTGTTAGAATAGTTTTTGACTGAAGGCTTTTATAGTCTCATGACAGATTTTTGGTTTTGTTTATGAAATTCACGATAAGTGAATCTACAGAATGTAATTTTGATCTCGAAAGATGAATGAAATTACGCTTTTTTTCCTGGGAAAAAAAAAAGATAACTTCCATCTCACTTTGTTGTGAGCCTTTTATAAGTCAAGTGTTAAAACTGCTACTTAGATTTTAGTTGGTTTTATTGAGGGCAATACTTCATGAGCTATAGCAACCACATTATGAATTCGGTGGTTATATAAAGAACCAAATAATTCTTTTGGGATCGAGTCACTCAGAATAGGTTTTAATATGTTCGATATAATAATGGAGATTACTTTTTTAAATTATATTGCAACAAGAAATGGGTCTATAGTTCTCGAAGGAGATAAAATCCCTTTTTTAAAAATTATGGCATGGAAAATGGAATTTATACCACCAAGGACTTTATCTAATTGGTTGGATTCTATAACGAATTTGAGGATGTCATATTTTAGTAAGTCATAAAACCCTAAAAAGAATTCTATTGTATGACCATTCGGGCTAGGGATTTTCCCCTTTTTAAAAGAAGAAGGAGTAGAGAGAAGCTCGGCTCCCCTAATATTTTCTTCCAAGATTGCATTCATTTTGTTGGGGAAGACTCTTGGAACTATATTTAGGATTTGCAAGGTTTATTCAATAGGGAACCTCTCGGGTTCTTTAAAAATACTACTAAAGTGGGCAAAGATTCTAGCAACATTGTTCCTCAAAAGTACTTACCATAAATCCCTCCTTGTTTCAAATCTCCTAGATAGTGTTAAAATACTTTCAGTAACCAACAATGTGATAAAAAAAATTAGTGTTGTTAACACCTTCTGTAAGCTAGATGGCTCTACTCTTTAAGCATTAAGATGCCTCTTCTTTTTCTAGTAGAGCTTGCCTTTGGGATTTTAGCATTTTAAGATAGAGGTCTCTTCTTCTGCAAACATGAATGTCTCATTTTTAACATATAGATCCTTAATTTTTTGCTCGATATCTAGAAGAATAGCTTAATTAAGACACTTCTTAAAAGTTCCAACACATATTTTATAGCTTATTTTAGCTTAGACAAGTTGTTTGTTAATTGTTGCATGAAGGATGAACACAAATCTACTTGTAAATGGGTCCATACATATGTAATCAAGAATTTGCGATCTTCTTTAAGGAACCAATTATGGTTGAATTTCAAAAGAGTAGGAGGTTTTGACTCCTCTTTTTCTATTTTACAAATAATTGACAAGTGATCTAACACCCCCCTAATACCCCATAATGACTTCAATACCCACGAGCCTTCAATTAAGGATTATGGGATGAGTAATCTAACTAACCTTTTAGAGATTCCTTATTTCCTTTTCTCGCTTTCCTCCAAGTGGGTGACACTTTTGAAGGTTCCATATCGACCAACTAAAGCAATACAAAGAGCTTATTAAAATAGACTTCCAAAGGGTCTTTCCTATGATGAGCTCCCAAAATCTCTCTAAGCGAAAGAGTAAGATTTAAATATCCTCCCAAAACTATAATTTGGGTTGATAAAATATGAGACGAGGCAAGATCCTCTTAATAAGGCCTCTTATCTGCATAAAGGCCATAAATGTTAATGACCTTGATAATTACGTCTAGATCTCTTACCTCTATGCCAACCACTAAGTCGGAGGTCAAAAAGGAGGTGTAAATAACTTTCAAATCAGGGTTCCATGCAGTAAGGAGTTTTCTTGATTTCCCATCTACATATAAATAACAAAAGGACTAGTCTTTTAGCCAAGAAGATAAAGTTGTGATGGCTTTGGCACCCACACACATAGTTTCTTTAATCATAATGACACCTAGACTATAAAATTGAATGGTAATTTTGAGGGGTAGTGCTTTATCTCCCTCCAACTCCACACACTTTAAAAAAGAGACATGTAATGGGGAAACCATGCTACAGTCTTTCCCTACTCCAAGGGCCCGAACAATTATAGCTTGATTGCCACCTATAATGTCCTTTTTTGCTTGCAATTGTGCCACATATATATGGGACTTTCTTCCTGTATAAGTTCTCGTCGATTTATCTAGGAATAAGCCCCTTCAATGGAAATTTCTTCCTTCAATTTTCTTAAGATTTTAAAAGTTGTTATGCCAAAACAAAAGGATCTCTGGAAGAATAAAAGGTACAAAAGAGAACACAAAGATTTATCCTGGGAAACCCTTGTGGAGAAGAAAACCCAACAAAAATTCCTTTATATAAACTTCAACCAAGTACAGTGTAAGACCCAAGAATAAGACTAGACTGATTCCTCTCCTCCAGATGGACTTCTCCTTCACTCTCTAGTGCAACTACTTGAGTGTTCTGCTTGTTCAAATGAGGGAGGCGCCTCTCCAATTTATACTAATTAGCTAAGAGGCCTAATAACCCAACAGGGTTGACTTCTCCTTGCTTCTAGGGCCAACTTGCCTTGGAAGACTCAAAAATACATTTTAATAATACTTTTGTGGGTACTACTGACCCGAATTACAACAGAGGTTTTACCTCAAGACTTTACATGACCAAATACATCATTGACATCCCTACTCGGAGGAACAACATCTCTGAAGGGGTAATAATAATAATACAAAATAGAATATCTTCTGTAGTTACATTTCTTTAACACTTCCTTGTTACCCTCTTAACAAGGAATGTATTCTACAACAATACATACGTACAACTGACTGGTGAATCTATATGTCACAGAAAGTTTCCACAATTACATCAATCTCATCATCATCGCGGACATCTTTGTCATCATCTTGAGCATAATCATCATCTATCATTCATGTGTATGCTTCCTCTGCGTGACCACGGGTTTGTTTTTTAGTGTGGATTGTGGGTTTTTCTAGCGTGACCATGAGTGTGGGCTACGGTTTTTTCCAGCGTGACCGTCAGTTTCTCTTTCATGTGCAAACTGTGGTTTTCCCTAGCCTGACCCGTGACCATGTGTTTCTCTTTCAAGTGTGGATTGTGGTTTTTCCCAGCGTGACCGTGAGTTTCTCTTTCAGTGTGGACTATGGGTTTCCCAGCATGACCATGAATATGAAAGCATGAATGTGTAAAAGTATGATTGTGTGCCTCTGCACAATGTGATTGCATCCTTACTCAGCATGACCATGTGTCCTTTGTCAGCATGATTGCACTTGTTGACTAAGAATTATGGTTCAGCATGCTTATGATTTAAACCTATTAAGCTCTCTCTCAAGGTACGACAATTGTTTACCAAGTTGACTTGTCCCTTCAGTGACAATATCAACCTAAAGTATATGAGCATAAGGCTTATTCAAATAATTATTATGATTATTTACTGTTGATATCTCATGTACATTATTTTATCATGTTGTTATTGTACATGGAATTTGATGAATCTCGAGGACCAACTTTAACGCAGTGACTAATAGAGCATTAAGTTGAAAGAGATGAAAATTATGTTTGTTTTAATACAATTTAAATTTATTAAAGAAGTACTATTATGAAACTGAATTTATAATTACGTTCATGCATTAAAATTTATTACTTATGTTAAAAACTCCTCTAACCCTAAAACTTCAACATGGTATCAGACATTAGGCTGTAGCTAACTCTGTTTTGAGGGCAACGAAGTCTACAATGATCCTAAGGTAAGGGTTTCCAAAGTAACAGTAAGAACTTGAACTGTTGGGTTTGAACTTTATATATCTTGGTTGAAGGAGTTCATTGGCCATCAAAGTGATAAATATGGTAAGCGCTCTAATACCATGTTAAGATTTTAAAAGTTGTTATACCAAAACAAAAGGATCTCTGAAAGAATAACAAGTACAACAGAACAAAAGAGAACATAAACATTTATCTTGGGAAACCCTCGTGGGGAAGAAAACCCAACAAAACTTCCTCTATATAGACTTCAACCAAGTACAATGTAAGACCTGAAAATAAGACTAGAATGCTTCCTCTCCTCTAGATGGATTGCTCCTTCTCTCTCTAGCGCAAGTGATTGAGCGTTTTGTTTGTTCAAATGAGGGAGGTGCCTCTCCTATTTATACTAATCAGTTGAGAGGCCTAATAACCCAACAGGCCCGACTTCTCCTTGTTACTAGGGCCGATTTTCCTTGGAAGACTCAAAAGTACATTTTAATAATACTTTTGTGGGTACTACTGACTTGACTTCCAACGAAGGTTTTACCTCAAGACTTTACATGACCAAATACATCAATGACATCCCTAATTTGAGGAACAACATCTTCAGAAGGGTAATAATAATAATAATACAAAATAGAATATATTTTGGAGTTACATTTCTTTAACAAGTTTATGGTGAGAACAAATATCATAGGTTGACTTGAGGAAAGAATTGTATTCCACCACCTCCGTCACCTTGGATGAAGAGTTGTAGGTTTGCTAGGAGGAGTAAGAGTCCACTGTCATAACTTTCTCATAGGGAACCTCCTTATAAGGTGGCTCTAAACAAATCAATGGGGAGGAATCAGGATGGAAGTTAATATGGAATCTTTTTAAGTCAAGCACAATAAAAGAAAGGGGAGGAAAAAATGTTAGTACAAGCTAAGGGTTGAAAAGGAGGCGATGTGTTGAGAGGGACAGGCAGAATCTTTGGATCCTTATAAAGGATGACTTCTTCTCATAATGACACCTAGACTATAAACTTGAATGGGAATTTTTAGGGCTACTACTTTAGCCCCCTCCAACCCCATGCACATTAAAGGAGAGACATATCACGGGGAAGCCTTGTTACAGGATTTCCCCGCTCTAAGGGCCTGAGCAATTGTGGCTTGCTTGCCACTTACAATCTTATTTTTTGCTTGCAACTACACTAGGGATATATGGGAATTTCTCCCTATCTGACTCCTCGTTGATTTCTCTAGGGCTAAGCCCCCTTCAATGGCAACTTCTTCCTTAAGTTTATGGTGAGAATGAAGATCATAAGGTGATTTGAGGAAATAATTCTCTTCTACCACCTTCGTCACATTGGATAAAGAGTTGTTGGCTGGATAGGATGAGTAGAGTTGACTGCCACAAATTTCTCATTGGGACCATCCTTATAAGGCGGCTCCGAACAAATCAAGGGGAAGGACTCAAGCTGGAAGTCAATAGGGACTCTTTGCGAGTTAAGCACATCAAAAGAAAGGGGAGGGAAAACAAGTCAGTACAAGCTAAGGGATGAAGAGTAGGCGATGTGTTAGGAGGGACATGCAAAATATTTAGATCCTTATAAAGGATGCCTTCTTCTCCTGAATGCAAATTAACTAGATAGGGGGTTGAATTACTAGGCTCATTTTCCAAATACTTGTTTGGAGACTTTGGAGTCACTTCCTGTTTCGCAAAAAAACATAGCATATCCTTGTGCTTCATTTTTTTTATCATGCTTTCCTTCCTCTATATTCTTCCCTCCATCCTTTACCTTCTAGACTTTTTGTATATAAAAAAATCCCATCATGGGGATTTGGGACAATGAACCTAAATATGCCCCACCTCATGGCACCCATAACATTTAAACAGAATTTTCCAAAAGTCTATTTTTTGCCTCTAGGAAAAAACTACCAATTATAAGATTCATCTCTTCAAGTAGATCGTCCTTGAGGTTGAACTCAATCAACATTCATGTCCAACGCCTTTCAATTTTAGTACTCTAGTATTCTTCCAACTTAATGTATTTCCTTGTGTTATTTCCGTTAAATTCCATGACTTTGGCTTGCCAGAATACCAAGGGGAGTCTAGGCAGAATATCCCAAACTCGAACCATTTTTAACCATTTTTATAGTCTCACGTCTAGGATCAAAGTGAACACCCCATTCTTATATAACCAATCCCGATAGTCCCCAACATCAATTTCCCTTTAGAATGGACTCCATGTCACCTTTAGAACATAAAATAATGCATAACCAACCCCTAACCAACACATGGAAAATTGACGTATAACCAAGTATGGGGGACCAATTACTTTCCAACTTATTTCTCAAGGATCTAGGGTGCATTATTTTTCTACTAAAATATCTCACCACTACATTTCCTAAATAGGTTGCCACTTACTCCACCTTTACATCTTTCTTGAACACCATTTTTATCTTATCTCTCCTAGATTGAATGCTACACTTTTTTGCTTGGAATCAATTCTTTTAGATTCTATTGTCTTCAGAGGAGAATTTTCATTTGTCTGAGCATTCTTTCCTTTACTAGAAGAAGTGTATACTAGCATAGAGGCCTGAACCTGCTTATTGTCAATCCCTTCCTCTTTGATGACATCTAATGTCTAAACAAATTGCTCTTGGAGAATTAACCTAGGTCAAAGAAAATTCATGTCATTTTGCATGGAATTAATATCCTCGGCCATTACAAAAACCCCTGGACCTAGCCTTTCAACATGAGTTTGAGGCAAGGGATCCAAAAGCACTAGAGAGTGAGCCCACCAATCCTGCTGAAATTTAATAAATTCAAGAGTCATCTGGAAGATTAAATAAGGGTTGGCTCTATACTCCTCAAAATCAATCTCCTCTTGCTCCATTTAAACATATACTCCCCTTGCCACCGTATCCCTATAAACTTATTGATGACGAATATGTTGATAGTAATTGTAACTTCGGAATGTATTCACTTGTATATCTTATGTATTGTACCTTGATGTTTATTCCGGGAAGTGTTTGTAATGTAATTGAGTCATGTCATGCCCCGATGTTCTGATCGGGAGTTTCTATAATGTAAACAAGTCATGTGAAGTCATTGTGGGTAACCCTCCTATTGTTCAAGGGTTAAAGTCCCCGCAGTTATGGGGCCCTAGGGTTATTATACTATCCTAGAGAAGTCGGCCCTAGGTGAGTTATTGTAAGTCGGAGCAATAGTCCCCACCGTTGTGTTAAGGATAACCCTCCTTGTTGGTCGAAGGGGTAAAGTCCCCACAAGTTGTGGGGCACTAGGGTTATTAAAATCTCTTAAAGATGTTAGCTCTAGTAAGTAATTGTTAAGTGAGGCCAACATGTTGGAGTGGACATTAAGTGAACGAAAGAATATAAATAGAGAGTGAGCCTCTCTATTTATCACACACGCACTCACTCATTGGGGCGCATGAGTGAGAGAATAAGTTGTTGGGACAAGAGAGAGAGAGACTACTGCTGTAAGGAGATCATCTTTATGTTTTCGGGTTTTACTTTTGGTGCTGATTCTATCTCTGAGGAAGTTGCGGGGTTTTCTCCATTTATGGTTTCCCCGAGGAAAAACATTGTGTTCATTGTCTCTTGTGTTTGATTGCTATGCTTGTTATTCTCTTAGTTAAATATCCTAATATAATGCTAGATTGAATGATAAAAATCTAACAGAATAAACCAAAATAAAGGTACATTATTAACCTTAGCTCTGAAACATACCTTCACCATTTTAGTTTAAACCTTAGGCAATACCTTAAACTCTTAACTGTAGACTTCATATCCTCAACCCATAAACATAAAGATTATGGATATGTTAAGATTTATGTGTTGTCGTAGATTGACTCTCACAATTAATGTGTGATAGCACACAAAAGGGGATGGGAGATTTATAGCTATATAAGTAGTTCCGAGATGTTGCAACATAGATATACCCAACTGTTGTTTAGCACACATCCACACATCCCCACAAGATTTCCTACAAAGGAGGAAGGGGATGTTGAGTAAGCAAGAAAGCATACACACTTTGCAACCAATCAACCATTATGTGAGTAGAGGACACCATTCCCTTGTTATATTAGTTGGATACATGAGATCAACTTAAATGAAATTTGTTATTTCCCAACATAGTGCTAACCTTATATACATCATATATTATACCAAATCATATACTAACATATATGTTATAAGATATATTTTAATGGTTAAAGAAATGAGTCTCAGGGAAGAAATCGTGTTTAGGGTTTCTAGTGTGGATTTGCGGCAAGGGTTGTTGGTTAGGGTTTCCTCATGGAGCCTCCTTTAAAGCTCCTTCCAGAGGAGAGGAGATGGCCTCTGGATGAAGGTTTTAGAAGAGTTGTGCAAGCTACCCCTACATAGGTTTCTAGACCCTCTCAAGCCTCAAGATTCGTAAAGAGAGTAGCGATCCCTGAAGTAAATATAAGTTGTACAACTTCAAAGCATAAAGCGATAGTGTACTCTTAAAGAGGTTTGGTCGAACATTTCATAGGATTATGATCTTCTCCTCATGCTATTGAAATATGGTTGGATAAAAACTGGTGGCCTCTAATTCAAGGGAGTGTGCAACAAAACTTTTGTGGAAGAGGGTTCTTGTCTTCCTCTTTGAAAAGAAGGAGGATAGGGACTTAATATTCCAAAATGGTTCGTACTTCATGGGGCCAAGAGGAATGTACTTGAACCAGTGGGATGCCTCTTCCGATCCCAAAAAGGACATTGCATCAGTTGTTCCAGTTTGGGTGAAACCGCCACATCTTCCTTTCCATTATTGGAGTGATTAGGCCTTAAGATCCATCAGAAACATTCTCGGAAGATACATCGCCAAATTGGAGCCAAAACCACCATTATTTTCTTGTGCAAGAATATGCGTAGAGGTAGACCTCAAGATAGGGATTCCAGAAGCCATTAACCTCTCAATGGAAGGATAAAATCATTTGCATACGTTGGATTATGAGTAGTTATCTTTCAAATACAAAGTCTAACATGAATATGTGTACTTTGTGAGGCACTGGCCGAAGAAAAAGTATCAATGCCCGAAAGGGGAGAAAGAGGAAGACTGGAACTAGGTAAAAGAAAAGGAGAAGAAGGTAGGCTCAAGTAAGTAGTAACTTGAGTGGCAAGGAATTACCCAAGAAAATAGATTCCAAGCCTTTTCAAGGGAATACAATGAAGGAGAAGAGGAAGCAAATGAGCCTGAAATAATCCAAGAGAGCAACATCCCATACACTCTGTCGATTATTCTATAAATAGGACAAGATGAGAACTATATCCCGTTTCTCCCTTCAGAAGCTTATGAAGAGATCTGACTGGCATCCTCGATGAACTCAGTTAGATCGATTATTTGATCCAGTTCAAAGGCCATGTAAGAGCGATCATTAGAAAGCAAGGATGAAGACTCAAAGCCCCCCCTCAAAAAAAGGAAAGAAACCAAATAGGATACATAGGGAAATGGAAGCAGCAAGGGACAAAGTGACAGGTAAACAAACCAGCTTAGATAAACATATCAAAATAATAGAACTAAGAAAATTACTATAAGGAGTAGGGGAGGAAAAGAAGGACAAGCACATACAAAACTACAATAAGAAATAATGAAAGTGGTCTCTTGGAGTTACAAAGGATTAGGGGGGAAACAAAATATTGTGGCAATAAAGAACATTATCCGTCAAGAAAAGGCCTCCATATTTCCAATCAAGTAGACAAAAATGGAAAAAGACACTTATTCTAAGCGAATGGAACATATATGGAAGAATGGGAAAGTATTAGTTATAGGTACACAAGGATTTTCCAGGGATTTTGGCACGTGGTGGGATAATTATCAGTTCATGATGATTTCCTCCCTCGAGCACCAAAACTGGATGATGGTCGAGCTTGAGAAGTGAGATATTAAATAAATCGTTAGAGTATGTAACGTATATGGTCCAACATTTCATAACCAAAAATCAGCTTTTTGGCGATCTCTAGCCTATTTGGGAAACTCAGGGAAACTCAAGACAACATCATTGTAGGAGACTTTACACTACATACTCTCCTTAGGAGCGAAGAGGAGGACCAAAGGTAAGAGACCCTTACGAGGAAAATACGGAATACCTGCAAAATGATTGGAACCTAATATATATCAAATATAAGCAAGGGAAATTCACCCGCAACAACAAAAGATTAAGGCCGGGTCATATGGTTGCAACAATAGACCAATTTTTGGTAAGCAACTCTTTCATGTTAAATGATTATATTCCTAGCTCAAAAATCCTTCCTTTATTTGTTTCAGACCATAAGCCAATTCCTCTATTCTTTGCAAAAATTGAGAATCAAGGCCTTGTCCCCTTTATATTTAACGTTGTTTGGGTAAGATCAAAAGGGGATATGGAGGTTACAAAAGGATCCTAGGACAATTAATTTGGAAAGATCGCCTAACTATATTTGGGAGACCTAATTGCAACTAGTAAAATCCATTACAAAGAACTAGGCCAAGCTCCACTATAAAGATTTAGGGTTGTAGAAGAGTTAAGCACAAGAAGAATTGAACATGCTGCAACCCGAAATTGAAGTAAGTATTGTGACAGGAGAAATTTCAGAGAAAGAAATGGATCTAGATTGAAATACCCAAGATCTAATTGTTTTTTTTTAACAGAAACAAAAAAGAGTAAATTATAAACGGGCTGTGCACAGCCATTCAGTACAGATCAAAAAAGAGGAAGGATAATCCTGTAGATCAGAGACAGAGCACTGAAGTCTAGATCTAGACGTAGTCCAAAAAACTGCATACATAATTCTTCCATGATAACTAACAGCACGGGCAGTATACACCCTTATATATTGCTTACATAATAGGAGACAAAAAAACATGTATTCATAATAAAACCAGATTACAGATGGCCCCTGAAGTGGTTTGGCTGCACAACTGACTCTTCTTCCATCAGACGCTCCGCTTCAACAGTTGCTCCATTGATTCTGCTGCCTTGATTCATGGAGATGAGCCGCGCCAGGTCCTCCTGAATCCTATCCACCTTCCCTAGCATCTCACAGAAGGTGCTTTCATTATCATCGATCCTAGAGTCATGATTGCTGATTTGAAGGGAAGTGTAGCTCACAGTGTCCTCCATCTTTTTAATGTCACGAGCAACCTCCCTATTATCCATAATTCCTATGGAAACCAATTCATACAGACGCCACAAATTTTTCCTGATATCCTGGATGCCTGCATTGTCCCCAGGTTGTGCCATCCTGCCAGAATCAGAGGAGATTTCTAGGCAATCAAACTGTCTGAACAGAGGATCAGCAGTGCTGTTCGAAAACTCAAACTCGGGACAGTTAATGATGCGACTCAGCACTGACAGTTCTTGCTGAAGCACCGAACCCCCCTGTGAGCCAGAGTAGGCCAAAGTTCCTACCGCACCTTCCTGCCACCCAGAACAATTGCAACCTAAAATACGACGCTGACTGCCAAAGAGAGTGGAGTTTATACCAGAACCAGAGACTCGAGTCCACAGCGCAGAGGTGAGAAAACAGTGGCAGTTGGAGAAGGCTGCAAATGCCAGCCTCTCCTTCACAAATGAGCGGGTCAAGGGGAGAGCCTGCCAAGGAATGCCGTGCAACTGGCCTCTTTCAATACCAGTCACCACCTCCTGAAGGATTCGAAGCTTGTCATGGGAGCCGAACTGATCCAAGACCGAGAGAGGATACATGATTTTGCTGTGGAGCGGCATATGGAGAGGCCCGGGGGTAGAGCATACGTGCGGGGGAGGATAGCAATAATCCCACCGCCTAAGAGCTTTAATGCAGGGAGGGCTCGAAAGGAGGGCAGAGCAAGCTGTAATCCACGCGGCCATGAGATAGATGCTGAGGGGACGGGCCATAAAATCTATAGAGCCGGCAAAAAGAGAATGGAGGCCAGCTGCTAAGGGGAGGGGCAAATCGAAGTGGGGGGATAAGAAGGAGGAGGGGAGGAATAAAAGGAGGAGGGGATAAGAAAGGAGGGTGAGGAGATAGGAGGGGGAGGAAGAAGAGAAGGAAGAGGGAGAAAAGAGAGTGGGAGGCGAATGAGGGAGGGGTAAGGTAATTTTTTGAGATGAGGGAGATTTAAATGCATCAAAAGGATGATCCAAGGAGTAGTTAAGCGAGGAGAGTGCATCCAGCGCCTCATTAAGGAATAGGTTTGAGAGAAGGCTGGGCTCCATTCTGACTATAAAGCCCTTGCGGAAGGGAGGCTCCCGTATTGGCCATACTATCCGCAGCTGTGTTGTTTTGTCGAAGGATGTGATAGATCTCATAGGAGTTGGACATAAGAAGCTTGGCTTTCCCATATAACCGACGACAATTGATAGCTCCTGTAGGATATCCATTTACCATCTTGTAAATGACGTGCCGTGAGTCCCCAAAAATCAGAACCCTGCTAATCTTCTTATTGTTTAAGAGATGGAGACCTTGAATAAGGGCCAGCCATTCCACTTCATTATTGGTTCTTCTCCCAAGCCCCCAGGCAAAGGTCTGGTCAACATATCCTTCGGGATTCAAGAGAATCCCCCTCGCGCCTGCCACCCCTACCCAAGATCTAATTGTTAAGGAGGAAGAAGAATGGAGATTAAGATCAAGGAGCCTCTAGATGAAGGCAAAAGACATGAACACACAATAGTGTCATAATCAATGCAAAGAAAGGACAAGGAGGAACACTATTATTGAGTTGAAAGACATAAATGAGCATTTAATTGGCCATAATGAGATTAAAAATGAGGTATACATATATATTTTTAAATTATACACAAAAGTGGGAGATGCAGATCCTCATGCCATTCTATCTATTTATGATTGCATTCTAAAATTGGTCACTAATGAAGATAATGACCTCCTATGCAAACCAAACACAGATTCAAAGATACAAGAAGCACTTTGGTTCCTCCATCTAGATAAATCCCTCGAGATTGATGGCTTCCCAATAAACTTTTACAAGAGTTATTGGATCATAATAAAGAAGGGCCTAAGAAGAATGCTTGATTGGACAAGAGGTAGAGATCGTATTTGTGGGGCAACAAACTCCTCCTTCATTTATCTATTTCCCAAAGAAAATAACCTAGCTTCTACTAATAGATTTAGGCCAATATTCTTGTGTTATTCCTCTTACAAGATCTTAACACAAATATTATCTCAAAGAGTGAAAAGAGTTCTTCATAAGATGATATCCCCTAATCAAGGAGGTTTCATAGCAATATGAAAGATCCTTGATAATATTATTAGTCCAGGAAGCAGTTCACTCCAACATGAGTAGGAAGGAAGCGAGAATGGCTATCAAGCTTGATTTAGCTAATGCCTTTGATTGATTTAGGCACACTTTTCATTTCAGGGTCATGGAGAATTTTGGTTTCTCCCCAACATTCATGGTGGATTAATGCTTGTATAGGAAAGCCTTGGATTTTCCCCTTTGGTCAACAAACGACCAACTCCCCTTTTTAGTGCATCATAAGGATTAAGGCAAGAATTCCCTTTGTCCCCCTTTTTATATATCATTGGAGCAAAATATCTTAGTTGAAAAATTAATATTCAAATTGTTGATGAAAAATTACGCTATATCTCTAGCACGAGGGGTTCATCTTATGAACCATGCCTAGTTTGTAGACGATACAATTCTTCTAAGAAGTGATTCCGAGCAGAATGCCTGTAAATTCACAGGATCTTTAGACCTCTTCCTTGACGCTTCTAAACATATAGAAGATGAACAAAAATGCAACTTTTATGGATGGAATTACTCCCCTTGGGTGCTCACATCCATCTCAAGGATTTTCGGTTACAAACCTTGACCTCAATGGTCCTCCTTCATGTCATGTCCCCAATTAAATAATTTCCAAATAAGGCTATTTGCAAATATTGTTTCACCAACCTACTAGTTCCCTAGGTTGAGACGGAGACATAAATTTTGTAATAAGGGGATATGGGACCCAAAAGGAATTTAGTTTACCATATTCACATTTAATTGGATCACATAAATGAAAAATTCTAAGAAAATAAGGTGGCATGAGTTCATGAAGACACTTGGAAGCTTGTGAAGACTCTAAGTGACTAGATTCTTCGCACACTTGGCATGATATTCATGCAAATTCGAACACATGGGTAATGTAACATTATTGGATGGTAATGTGGTGTAAAATATCATATAATGAGCCAAGGAAGTCGAATTAGTAAAGGAGGGTAACTCCCATGGAAGAGGAAGAGACAAGAAGACAAGGTGTGCCACTTGGAAGGAGATTTTATGCACTCTATGACAACAAACGATGGAGGATTCTATGACAAGTATGACAAATTCAGACCTGATTGTTGACATATGATGATTTTGACATGTCAGGGATAAAAATAGACACCAAGATGTCGAATTTGGGAGTTAGAGGTAGCCATTCAAATTGGGGAAAGAATTGGAGCATGAAGAGGAAGACAAGTGTCATGAGAGTTACTACCCCACTGAGATGAGTTGGAGGAAGCTCATGGAGGGAAATTCAATCTTAGGAGGTATCATGAAATTAATAAAAGGATTTTTTAATTGGTCTTTGGCATTTTGGAGAGTTTTTGCTTGTCCATTGCATGGTGAGTGTTCACTCTCCTTGCTTGTGAACCAATTTCGAGGGAGTTGGATTGCTTTCCAAGTTGGTCGACGGAGAGCCCATTAATACCTCTCTTGGAAGTTTAATGAAGGATTTTTATTTGCAGGTTGAAGATCCATACAGTTGAATTCTCGTCTATTTCTACATTCTCTCATTCCTTCTTCTCCATTCCCCCACACTCTCATTTGATGGCATACTTGTTGGAGCGATTCTTGCGCCTTACTGAGGATAGTTGATGGCCAAGATCTGATTTATGATGTATGGATCTGTAATATCATATCCATATGCTTTGTAAGTCAAAACCTCATAAATACATGTATGAAAGGCTCGCATTCCCCATGCTCTTGAATAACTAGTTTTCATGGATTTGGCTTCAATATTGAAGTAGATTTATATCAAATTTGTATGAGGAAATTTATATGAGTTTTATGATGATGATGAATCAATATATGATGTATGGCTCTATAATATTATGTCAACATACTCTATAAGTTGAAAAATCAGAGATACATGTATGAAAAGCTTGCATACTCATACCCTTGTATCACTAGTCTTCATGGATTTGGCTTCAATCTTGAAGTAGTTTTATACCAGATTGTATGAGGGATATTGTATGAGTTGGATGATGTTGCAGAAGCCATATATGATGCATCATATCCTCTGTGGGTCGAAATCCAAAAAACTCATGTGTGAAAAGCTTGCATTCCCATGCCATTGCATCACTAGTTTCCATGGCTTTGGATTCAATCTTGATGGAGTATTGTATCATATTTGTGGGAGGGTTTTCATTTTAGTTTTATGCTATTGAGGAATAGATTTTTATTCCATATATTACCACCATGTTTCATATTAGTCTCAGAACCATATATTCTACCTTTCCTATGTCAAGTCTAGCCAGTAATGTAAATTTCCCTTAGGCAATTTCTATGAAAGTTACCCTACAAATGTTGCAGATCATAATCCAGTTGCAGAACTTAATAAACATGATTAAGGGAAGTCATTGATGTCTAATACTCATTCCCATACTCTGTTCTTAAATTTGGTAGGGTCGTACTTGATTTGGAGGGTTAGTTTGGCCACCACCCTTGGGGGGATTTGAACACAATTTCCTAGTAATTTTGGTCTTTTTGTCATTAGCCCCAAACAAGTTTGCAGAGGTATAAAGTCTGATACAAAGTGTACATATACCATATTGGGATGTTATAATACTCACCATACCCTTACATTTCAAATTTGGGACCATTCAGTGAAAATTTGAACCCTCTAGAGTCATGACTAGTTAAGCTCGAATTTTGCTCGAATTACACTTTTCTTCAAAATTTCAAAAAAGGGACATTACAGCGGTATCAGAGCATGGTCTTAACACCTATTTAAGTTATGGATGATAAGAATGAATTAAAAAAAACTCATCAATTCATATGTTGATGATACAACCAAGCAACTCATGCAAGGATTTGAATTGATGACTGACCAACTTAGAGGTAAGCTGGCAACAGGGGGTAGTAGAAGTTTCCATCATGGAGAGACACATGAGACCATTCCTTTTGAATACTTTTATGATTGGTTGAATGTATATAGGCACAAGAATGCAAATGGTAACTCATCAAGGAACAATCAATAATCCACAAGTAGGAAGGAGACCAAGGAGCCACCAAGTTTTGTGGGTGGTGAAATAGAAAAAGAATTACATTATGAGGATAGAAATTCACTCCCAAGTGACTTTGAAAAAGATGAGGAAACATCACAGGAGAATGAAAAAGAGTCCCTTGAAACTATAGAATATCATTATGAGACACATTCTAATGTGGACATGGACCAAAGGGCATATATTGATGGATGCTTGAACTGTGAAGGAGTACCTATTGATGGGTGATCACAACTCTATGTTGGTGACATAGAGATAATATTGGAAAATGTTGTTGCAATATAAAGTTCTCATAAGCATGAAGATGAATACCTTGTGAGAGATAATGAAGAACCAAGAGCAACTTCCCCATCACCACTTGAGCTTCAAGAAGTTGATCAAATCAAGCATAAAACAATTTGGGAGGGTCGTACTTGATTTGGAGAGCTAGTTTGGCCATCACCCTTGGGGGGATTTGAACACAATTTCCTAGTATTTTTTCTCTTTTTGTCATTAGCCCCAAACAAGTTTGCAGAGGTATAAATTCTGATACAAAGTGTACATATACCATATTGGGATGTTATAAGACCCACCATACCCTTACATTTCAACTTTGGGACCATTCAGTGAAAGTTGGAACCCTTTAGAGTCATAACTAGTTAAGCTCAAATTTTGCCCGAATTGCACTTTTATTCAAAATGTCAAAAAAGGGACATTACACTTCAAGTACCTTGGAGTTCCAATAACTGAGAAAGGACTAAACTAAACATATTGGAATTTCATCATTCAAAAAATCAAGGAGAAGATGCACTCTTGGGGAATCATATGGTTAAATTTGGCAAGTAAAATAACCCTCTTAAATTTTTTCTCTCTTCTCTTCCCATTTTTGTTTGTTTTGTCTTCTTGGACCCTACATGCACCATGAATAATATAAGCAAGGAGTTAAGAAAATTCCTTTGGCAAGGGGGGGGATCCTCAACCAATAAGTATCACTTGGTGAAATGGGAGGTTGTTAGAGGATTGACATTAAAAGGAAGGCCTGGGATTTCGAGAACCAAGGCTTATGAACAAAGCGCTAGGAGCAAAAATTCTCTGGAGACTGGTTACAAACATAAAGGAGTGGTGGAAAGAAATGATAAGGAAAAGGTATATAAGGAAGCCTCATCTCTGATGCTTAGACACAGAGTTAAAAGGAAAAGGAACCAATATTCGAAATCTTTGCAAATATGGTAAAATAACACTTGCATTGGATACTAGGTAATGGGAGGCACATATAGATGTGGACTAATATATTTCATGGTAATCCTCCTCTTACCTCTAATCCCTATCTATTGGATATTAAAGATTGGCTTACCTCCAAATATGGTTTCCTCTCATTATTTGACTTTCCAAATTGGATAGATAATGGTGCTTGGAGAGAATGGAAAAAGGTGGAAGTTCTTGCACATCTTTCACAAGCATTCACAAACCTTCTCTTTAATCTTTAAGGAAAAGCTCCAACCCATAAAAGGGAGTGAGACTACAGAAGGATGGGGAGAAGCATGAAGCTACACGGTTAAAGAGGGATACATACTTCTATTCGCGAATGTTCAACAACCCCCATATTTTAGAATTTGGAAGAGAATTTGGATACTTGGAAGTCTCCCTAAAATGAATGCTTTTTGTTGGTTGTTAGCTCATGGGAAAATTCTCATAGAGGAGAACCTCAAAAAAGGAGGGATAGAAATACCCTCACTGTGTGTCCTATGTAGAAGCGCAAAGGAATCAATTAGGCACCTCTTTTTAGAATGGGAGTTCACTCAAGCAGTCCAGGATAACATAATGAAGGAACTCTGCAACTCCATAACTCTTTCCTCCCAAGTCACCGACTATTTCAGCAGATGGAAGGAATTTTACCTTGGATTGCTGGAGAGAAAGCCTTGTCTACATAAAGTTTGGACAACTCTTCCCAAAAATGTATGTTAGTAGATATGGTTAGCACACAACATAGTAATATTCGAAGGTGAAAAAAAATCTCTAGTAGTGTGGTGATGAAGGCTTCAAACCTCATATAAAAAAAATGCAATTAAATGTAACCCCTCCCTTTATCAACAAGACACTATCTTCTTCTGAGATAAATTGGATAAAAACTTTAATCTTTTGAGCTCTCTTAAGTTCATAAGCTATCATAGGAAACATTCTCAAAATTGGGAAATTAATACGGGAAAACAAGAATTTGAACCGTGGAGGAAAAATCAAAATTGATATTCTCTATTTTTTGATGGTGCCTCTAAAGGCAACCCACGTGTGGCAGGAGCAGGAGGGATCCTTGTTGATCTTGATGGAAAATTTGTGAAAACATATGCTTGGGGATTGGGAAAGAAAACAAACAATCAAGCAAAATGGCTAGCCCTTTTGCAAGGATTGGAGATCTCAATTTATTTAAATATCATAGGTCTCTTGGTTTTCAGTGACTCAAGAATAACTATTCAAAAATGAGAAGCCCATTTAAGGATAACTCTTCCTCCCGTGGCAGAGCACATAAGCGGATTAGGAATCTTCCTCTTCCTAGCTATGTGGATTTTCTACATATTAAGCATGAAAACAATGAGGTGGTAGGCCAAAAAAGCAAACCCAGGGGTTTGACTGCAACAAGGAACTATAGTCATATATAATCAACTTTTATACAAAAATAGATTCCATGACAATTAACAAAATGATCATAAATTTAGGAAGGATGTGTCACTATGGAAATAAAAGTAGTGTTAGAAAAATTATTACCCAAGGTTTGCAAGGCTTAGGAAATAGCCTCGATCACCTCAAGGCATTCATGACCATGTTAAAGAGCGTTGGGGTTGGGGGGGGGGTGCGACCTTCACACATCTCCCCTTTAGGTTACACTTCTAAGGCAAGGCCTGCATGGCAACAAATTGAAAGCTTGCATGCAAAGGAAATCAATGGAGTAAATAGGAGGGAGGGGTTTATTGAATAGGGCATTATGGCCTCTATAGCTGTCAGTCTTTTCAACCTTAACTTGAAGCAGGCTTACACAAGTGAGGCTCGACCATTTGTTTTGATGCTCATTCTCATGGATTTCATTTCCAATCAAGAAATTGATGAAGCTCTTCCCCAGGAGGGATTCTTAGTCAATAATCTATGTGGAGATCTGTCATTATTTTCAAGAAATTCCTCTTCAGAGAGGAAAGGAACTCTCAAATCTAGTCTGACATAATCAATTTTTCCATGGTGTGTGGTGTCGAAACCCAGTAAATAGTAGCTTGAAGCTTTTAGAGTCAGTAGCAAAGATTCCATGGCGTCTTGGAGGGGGGTTTTCACAAATTTCTGAGGGCATTTAGAAGACTTCAAGAAAATGCTTAGAGTGGTGCATGAAGGGGTTGGTGGTGTTCTTCGAAGGATATCAACTTTCACAGAGGAGGCGCAACACAACAACAACATGCTAGCTTGTGTGGAATCACGAATTAAAGACATTGACAGAAATACGAGGGAACATATAGCTCTGATGGATGAGGTTAGGAAAGACGCAGAGAAGGTGATACAAATGTGCCAAGGTCGTTATGGATAGAAGTTTCTTATTGAAGAAGCTCGTCCCATGGATGATATCTTGGTCACTCAACCACTTTGAGGGCGTTATGGACATGTTTGACCAAGCTTATGGGAATATGTTAATTTTGCCAAAATTACTAGATTTTAATGTATTTTGTGTTTTTTTTACACGGCCAGTATGTAGTCTATATCACACATAAAGTAGAAGCAGATAGGAAAATAGTTAGGAAGCTCCTAAAAATTTTGCATACAACAAGAAGTAATATAGGATGGACTCAAACTAAAAACTTCAGAATCTTACTTTTAATTTTGTAATGTATTGATTGATGTAAAGAATAGCTGTGCTGAGACGATTAACACAAACTTCTCAAGTTCATGTTAAAGAAAAATATATATTTTAATAGTTGTAGTTTAAAGAAAAATATATATTTTTGATACTTAAAATAACGAGAAGAGAAATAGACATTTTTAGCTTGAAATGTGACAAAATTTATTTTGATTGATGCAATTGCAAATATCATATTTTGACATTACATAATTGCATTAAGAGTGTTTGGCGACGCTAATCCATTTTTCCATTGAAAGTAGCGTGGTTCTTCTATAAACCAACACAGGGGAGCTCTTGTCATGTTAATGTAACGTTCCCAAAAATAAAAAGTAATTAAGAAAATTCATTTCTACTTATAAGCTATCAAAATACAAAGTAGTTTTAAAAAAACATGTATGCTAGTAAAATAAAAAAAGTAAAACCAAAACATATCTATATTAAAGGTGGATCTATTAAGCATCAAGAGGATCCAATTTTTTGATGTGTAATGTTACATTAAAATTGCAATTTTGACGAAAATAACCTAAACGAAGATCAATTCAAAAGTCAAAAAAACATAAAATGCTCATTTTAATTGCACCCAAAAGTACTCTACAACCCAATATGGGGGAGATGTTGTAACGTTTCTATCTAACAAAATAATAAAAAATAAAAAATTTAATTAAATGTCCAAAAAAAACAATCGGATATGGGGGAAATGTTGTAATGTTCCCACCTAACAAAATAAAAAAAAAAATAATTAATTATCCATAAAAAATGTAGGCTTGCACATGGTTTTAAAACCATATGCAAGACCTCCTCAACAACCCACGATTTTATTGTACATGGTTTAGAAGGGTCTCTCATCTAAGCCAGTTTTAATAAAGTTCATATTATTATTATCCTTTAAATATAACTTAGGTGCTTGAAAGGAATGATTGTTAATCTCCCTACCTAAATTTAATTCTTGTAAAAAATATAATACTTTTAAACTAATACTAAAACCGAACTTACCACCTCATTTTCAAATCAATCATCAATAAAAACACAATACGTTTCCATTTTCAACTCAATCATCGATAAAAACACACCTAATAATGGATGAATAGGTTTCCATGTAAAACGAAAAATTACATTCACACACAAACACAAGAAAGATCCCCTTGAAATTCCGCAAGGAATATTTTATTTTAAAAATATGTGAAAATATATCAAACCAGCATATGTATATTGGACGATTTCGCACCAAAATAAAAAGTTTGGACACTCCCGNGAAATTCCGCAAGGAATATTTTATTTTAAAAATATGTGAAAATATATCAAACCAGCATATGTATATTGGACGATTTCGCACCAAAATAAAAAGTTTGGACCCTCCCGCCATCACGTTCCAACTCTGTCCGAACTCGACCCCTGATCTTCACGCAGCGGCAAAGACAGTCCTACGTAGCCTGTAACAGAGGGATAGAGGTACCCGCACCGAAAGACGCGATAAGAGGAAGAGCAAAGCACCAGAGGCGCAGCAAAGGACCTACAAGCCCTTCAGATGCAGAGATATCCGTAGACAGGTAAGCAATGTCTTCGTTGTCTAGTTTATTTCGTGAAAAGCCTAGAAAGTATAAATTCGGTGATCCATGGAGATGAACCGGCCATAATAGTATTATAAGTATCTTGGCTATCAAGAATAACTCCGTCCAATGATTAGTGGTGATGAGGGGGATGTTACTCCTGGATCTTAAATAGATTTTGTTCCCTTCATTCACCATTGCATTATTGCCCGTACTAAAATCCACAACCTCCTCAGCAGTACACAACTCAAAGTATCTAACCGTTATCTTCTCTTTCCTATTTTGTATTGGTCTGTTTGCTTTTGTTCTGGGGTTCGCTCTCCCTTTGCACTTAGAGAGCCCAACCAACAATACAGACATAGCTTGGTGTAACCTTATTCTCCAGACGAGTTTATCGCACCCGAAAACCCTGCTGACGAGTTCTCAACAAAGTCCCTTCTGCATATCATTAGAAAGCTTATAATGAAAACATCAAAACACTTATAATCAACCCAGAAAATATCCCTGAAAGCCCTCAAACACCGCCTTTAAAATGCTGTATTACAAATGCATTTGACACCCTGAACTCCCTCAATTTTCCCCCAGAATGCTGCATGCTAAATGCGTTTAATAGATTTGTGCTTATATGTTTACAACCTTAACATGAACCATTCATAACCATGGAACAAGACAACGTCAATGCCTTCAATGCACCACTTTCAGATTGTACGTAGGGTTATGATGGTTTTCAGAGTGTACGCAGGGTTATGATGGTATATAAAAGTAGTAGAAAGCAAGTGAACCAAAAGTCCCTATATATGTTTACAAACTCAACATGAATTATTCATAGCCATGGAAACACAACAAAATGAGTGCCTTTAATGCGCCGTTATTAGCTTGTACATCGGGTGGGTCATGCTGGTATAATCCAAGTAATAAATAGCAAGCTAGTTTTTTACTAGCATAAACCTCTTCCATAAATAAAGATTATATCATATTTTCATAAACCTCATTTGCAAAAGAAGTGTTCACCAGATGTGAAAGCGCCCATGTTGCCAAATGTTATAGCTGTGGTATGTTTACAAACTCAACATGAACCATTCATAGCCATGGAAACACAACAAAATGAGTGCCTTTAATGCACCGTTATCAGCTTGTACATCGGGTGGGTCATGCTGGTATAATCCAAGTAATAAATAGCAAGCTAGTTTTTTACTAGCATAAACCTTTTCCATAAATAAAGATTATATCATATTTTCATAAACCTCATTTGCAAAAGAAGTGTTCACCAGATGTGAAAGCGCCCATGTTGCCAAATGTTATAGCTGTGGGGTATAACGGCCATGGATGTTCCATCACATTAGATAAGATAGATTCCTTTGATCTCTAATTGCATGGTTGGTCCTAAAAACATGGTTGCCACTAATGTAGTGGCTCAGTTGTTGCTGTATTGTACCACAGTATTCCTTATCAGGATCAGTTTGTCTAATGATTTCTTACAATGAGCTTGAATCTCTGGATGTTGGTGTGGTTTTTTCTAAAGTCCACAACCAGGCGCTGCTGCTTGCAGCCATGATGTATGGTAATATTTTGATGTAAGCACATATGCTAAGGCATGTAGACTGTAGTGGAACATTTAGATTTTTTGACAAATTTTCCATTTTTATATGAATATATTTATACAAGTTCACATCTCTATGCTAAACAGTGTCCTTAATCTAGCCTAGCATGCTGTCCATCTGTTCATACACCTCCCCATTCCCTTGCTGATCTGAATCTATGAACTGTATCATGTTATAAATTGGCTTGGAGAATTGCAAACATACCTAACCTGTGACCAAAAATGACCAAGAACAGTTTCCCACACTACATTAGTACAATCTCTATCAGGACTTAAGTCATGCCACTCATCACTCATCAGTCATCACCATAACACCCAAAATTTGTCTCACTCCCAGTAGGCGCTTGAAGGTGAGGGAATGGCTACCAATTCTAGCGTTTGCAATCTTAATTAGTTGCAACTTAGAGTTAGTATTATAAAAGAAATGGACCCTTTGTGCCTGGTGATGAATTTGATGAGTTTCTTCCCTCTCTTGTAGAAATCATCAATTCATCCACAGTCTCTATGTTTGACAATATCGTGCATCAAAAGTCTATTTGCTGCATTATCAGTATTTACTTGAATCATGTTAAAAGGACCATTTACATTAATGGTTTTCACTTTTCAGTAGGGGATCTGAAATTCTTTGAGCAGATGTAGTGATTGACAAGATTCATGCACTACAAGAAACACTGCACCACTAGCCAAAACATGAAGAACATTTATTAAATGTTGGTTTCTAACATTTGTCCAATTGTCAAAGATAATAGATACCCCTTTATCCACCAACTCATTTGTAAACCATGATAGAGCTCTTTGGATTTTTGGTCTTTCCCTGTCTAGTAACACAGTCCTAGTTTCTCATACCCAGGGCTCTTGTATCCTTGGGAGGCTTTATTGATGGCCTGAACCATATCATGTCAATAGGGAGAGTGAAGAACGTTGAATGGTATACCAAATGCTAGAGAAACTGTACCACTTTGTCATCCATCTCATCCCTACCACCGACATCAAGGAATTCTGTTATTGTTCTTCTAGATCCACTCTTTGCATGCCCTATGGTTCCATTAGCACGATGGGATACACATGTGGTGTTGCCAAATCTAGATGATGCATCAGATTGAAACTTTGTTTTTGAATGTGCATTCTTTGTGCAACTTCCCCTATCCTAATGTATTTTTCTCTCCTCCTTTGTTACCTTAAGGGAAAGTGAGATTCTAATGGCCTCCTTATTATCATCACTCTCCAATACCCCACAAAGCTGCCTCCACACATGGGTATATGAATTGGTGTATGGTTTTCCTTGATGACAATCATGCCTACATATAAATTTAGTGGTTCCAACACCCTCCTGCCTCCCCCAACCTAAAGTTGTCACATACTTACACAATGGTGTTGATGAAGTTTTGCTTCTACCTTCATTGTCACCTTTATCTTCATACCCTTCCAAACCTTCTTGATGTTCATATTATGGGTCATGATGAGTATGAACACTGTCCTCTTCTTCCCTCTCATGGCTATTCCCCACCAACACCATGGGAATTAAAATTGGAAGCATAAACCACAAGAACATTTTCTTAAAGACTTAAATGACTAGCGTGCAATAGAATGAGGGAGAAGCAATGAGAAATAATAGGAGAAGAGAAAAAATCCACAAACAAACAACACAAGGTATACAAAAAATTACAAAGGATGGGCTTTGGGCTTACCTTTTTAACTCACTAACTATTTGCAGTAGTACAGTGTAACTATGACAGCCTTCATTCTCACCTTCAGGCTCTCACAAAAAAATTTCTTCCTCAAAAGCCAACAAGAAGGCCAAGCTGCCCACTCCATGCTCAAGCACTCAAATATGAATGAAATGAGGAAAATAATAAGGGTGAAGTGTTTTTGTTTCCCCTTCGTGTTTACCCTAAACCCTAAACCAATCCAAGGGCCCAACCTTTAAAAAACAAATAAAAAGTGCCTTTTTCATCATTTCCACGGATGCACGTGGGTGGGATTAGGGAGCATTGCAAGAGTGTAGGGAGCGTGGGGAAGCATGCGAGGGAATGAGCTGCTCAGATAGTGACAGGAATTTCATTCTTAAGAGCACTCCCTGCACACTCCTGCTTGGAACTGTAGTTCTGGATTGGGAGCGTGGCCCAGTAGAATGCTTTTGGTAATCCTGAAATGGAGTTCTTGAACTACTGGCAAAACTGCTGGATAACCTCCCTACTTAAGAACAAAACTAATAGTTGCATGGTGAAAGTTGGGAAGGAGAAGCATTGATATAGGACTATGTACAAGTGGAGCTACACAGGTAGTGATGTACTTAGAAGGGTTGAACTCGTTCTTCTTCATAGTTGAGGTGCATGGTACCAAGGAATTGATTGAAGCCTTGTTCGAAGTAGGATGGATATATGTAGATTTGTGTGGTGCAAGGCGTCCTCCCTGCCTAAGTAGGAGGTTTCTGTGAACTGTCCATAAAACTACAGAGTGAAAAATTGTAAGAGAAACTTTGATAGACAAAAGGAGAGGGATCCATTGAAGGCGTAGAGACTCAAGATGATGGCATGGTCATAAATTCTAGATGTTGCTCCAGCATCACAGGCTCACCATGTAGTGAGTTGGAATGTTTTGATGCTTTACAACTTGAAAGAATGATAGTCTAATATGTTCTTGGAAGATGGTTGGCATATGAACGACAAATATACCACAATAGAGGTTGCCTTAGCTCACGAGATTCTTCATGTATGCTGGTGTCTACAAGAGGAGTGTTAGATGGGATCGAAGCTACTGGAATATCTTGATGAGCATTTACATGTGCTAGTGTTATGAATATTATTGAAAGAGTGGCAAAAAATGTCAAAGGGGTGAGAACCTGCTGAGTGTAGACTAGTGATTGTTGGAGAACCTGTTGCAGGGTCTTGAACATGGTCATAATTTCTTCCATCATTTTGGTCTGAAATTGTGATCGTTTCTGTGCAAATTTCTGTTGTTGTTGATCAAAGGTTTCCATAAAGAGCTGGTTCTGTTGCTTCTGGTTTGCCAGAAGTTGAGTAATGTTGGGAGACAGGAGGCTTTCAAAAAATTGCATAGTTATGACCCAACACCTGTGTTGCATGTGTACCTGTACTGGGGGATTGGGTACACGAACTAGTACCAGGTACAGGTATCGGGTACTTCAATGGTATGCCCCCATCCGTACCCAGTTGTACCCAAATCCAAGCTCACGTACCGGGTACTTCATTTATGAAAACATGGTACTTGCATGGATTTTGGTATGCTGTACTGTGTGTTTGGGTATGCGGGCGGTACAACTATTGGGCAATTTACCTTAGCTTGCCGGTCGGGGCAGGTCAATTTGCAATGTTTGAAGTTTAAAATTTTAAAAATTAAAACACTAAACCACATGTTATGTGGGCTCTTGCCCCTTACCTAAACCCGAGCAGCACTCCATTTCTCACTACTAGTGCTCCGTGCTCACTACTTCAGCGATGGCGTGACAGAGGTCCTTAGTGATGCTGATGACATTGATCCTGAGGATGCAGATGACATGTCTTGAGGAAGCCAAATCAGCTATCTTGTTCATTGTTCAATTGTTCAATGTTTACTGTTTTGAACTTTATTTTTCATGCCTGGAAATGCCATTAGGCAAATTTTGAATGTAGTATGACAGTGAAGTTTGAATTCATGGTGTCATGGACATATAATATTTTATGTTATTAATTATATTAATATAACTTCAGTTTTCCAGTCTTCCACTTGATATCTACTATGAGTCTATGTCATATGATTTATCAAATTTATTATTTTATGTTTCAAATTTTCAATGTGAATGTTCATATGAATCATTGAGTTTAGAAATATCAAATATGCATGCATGATGTGACTGTGACATGTTTTAGAAATATCAAATATGCATGTATGATGTGTCTGTGACATGTTATATATATATATATAGTACCCCCAACGTACTCAAGTACCTTGTTTCAAAATTGTGGCGTTTCCGTCCCTGTCCTTGTGCCCATCCCCATCCCCATCCCCGTACCAGTGCCCGTCCCTGTACCCATGTTTCCTGGCAACTTAGCCCAACACCAAGATAGAAATTATACAAATGTGGCATTGGAAATTGCAGATTTGGTGCCAAAAAATGCAGATATTGTGCTGGGAACATGCAGATTTGAGGCCAAAAAGTGCAAATGTGATATTAGAAAGTGTAGATCTGAGGTTGGAAACAACATAACTGATGCCATAAACTGCAGAATTGAGGTTTTAAAGTGCAGATTTGAGATCCAAAAGTGCAGATCTGAAGCAAAAAAGCGCAGACTGAGGACACAAGGTGCATATTTGAGGCCTGAAAGTGCAGATTTAAGACCAAAAGATGCAGATATAAGGCCAATAGTTGCAAATCTGATGCTAGAAAGTGCAGATCTGAGGCCAGAAGGTGCAGATCTAATGCTAGAAAGTTCAGATCTCAGGCTGTACCCTCCTACTTTATTAATTGTTTTACTTTATCTAATTATTATATTATCTTTCTTATCATGTAATTAGTTAAAATAAATAAATTATTATAATTTTGAATTATTGAAATATTATAACATTTAATAAAACGTTTCAGTTGTTTTTTCCATAACCCTAATTCCCCCCTTCTTACTCAATTTGATCCATTACTTCATTTTCTACTTAATTTTATGATTTTTATTTTTATATATTTTTTCCATATTTCAAAAGCAATTTTTTCGATATAAAATTTAAATTAATTAAATTAAATTAAATATTTTTATACTTTGACAATGACCCTTAATTTTCTCTCTTTGACCTTTCTAGAACACTCTAACCTAATGACTAGTTCTCTCATCTTATTATATATTCAGCTTCATTATTCTCTAATGTTCTCGAATCTTAAGCTTCTTATGATCCTGAAGATGGGTGGAGTGTCCACCCAAAACACATCGATCTATTTAATG
Source organism: Pseudotsuga menziesii (assembly GCA_001517045.1). Classification (NCBI taxonomy): domain Eukaryota; kingdom Viridiplantae; phylum Streptophyta; class Pinopsida; order Pinales; family Pinaceae; genus Pseudotsuga; species Pseudotsuga menziesii. The sequence continues at coordinate 598,704 of LPNX010997625.1, read as the reverse complement.
TGCTACCTAGTAACTTTACAGAATTTTTGACACACTATGTTATTCATCACAGTTTTGTATAATGTGCTTGTTAAGATTTAAAATCTAAGTGCCCTTTGAATGAGGCTTCACCTCTAAGTGTGATTCCTTTTGGTCCCTATCCTCGTTGTAATAGATATCGGGCATTTTCTAGATAACTTGGTGTAGCTTGTACATTGAACAAACTAGGGCTGGAGAGTTCTCCTTCTTTTCCTTTGGGATCCTAATTATCCACGTGAGATAGATGGTTGTATTCGACATGGGTTTTTCCTAGCTAACCAAAATTTCAAAGTAGTATTCTTGGAACATGATACCTACCGAGCCTTCTTGACAATATCGACTTGTTGACTATGAATTTAAAAGCTTGATGATTGACATAAATGTTGAAGCTTTTTGGTAATAAGCAATGGTGGATTTTTTATAAAGCATATCCCATACCTAGAGCTCCTTGCTTGGTAGTGTTGTAGTTGTGCTATGTTGGTGTTGTCTTTTCGCTTGCAAAGTAGATTGGATGATCCATTCCCTTATTTCCAGGCTAAGTGAGGACAATTTCGATGGCGATACTCAAGGTGTCCACATGCACATAAAAGGAAAAATTGATTAGTTGGGAAATCTAAAGATCAACCCATTCACCATCTTGTCTTTTAGTGTCACAAAAATATGTTGGCATTCATTAGTCCAAATGAATGGCGTCTTCTTGTTTAACAACATATCCATTGGGTATGCTATTTGCGCACATCCTTTAACAAACTCTCAATAATACCTTGCATGCTCTAGAAACAATTGAACCTTTGATGGGTTGGTTGGGGTTCTAGAGCTTGGTTTAGCTTTATCTTATTGAGGTCTACCATCATTATTTTATTGGAGATTGCGTCCCATGAGTCTCTTGAAGGGTTACAGAGATTGGAATTTTTAGGGGTTGAGAGATATTCTAGTTTCCTCGCACCTATTCAATATGAACTTGAGATTGGAAAAATGGTTATTTAGACAACTAAGCAATGCTCGGTTGTTCAAGTAGATCTCTAATGATATATTGATGAAGTCCTTAAAAATCTTTGCTATTGTTTGAGAGACAGATGTTGAGGCATTAAGTAAAATGGAAGGCATTCTTTGGTAGACATACACCCCCATTTTCGAAAAGGTGTTGGAAAGAAGTTTTTATGGTAATCTAATTTAGTTTGTAGAAGTCCACACAAATTCTGAGTTTGCCATTTTTCTTTTTGGGCTCCACAATTGGCGAGACACATTTGTTGTCCTTTACCAAGTAAGTGTTAAGTTTCTTCTATAGCTTCACTTCGTATTTAATATTCATTCTATATGACCTCTATCTTATAGGCTTGGCATTGTGTTGTAGTTCAATCCACATCTCCTTGAACTCCTTCGGATACCTTTTAGATCTTAGTAACATTAGGCGAAGACATTGACAAATTCCCTAGACAAAGTAGTGGCCTCAACCATTGTTTGGTGATCCCAACAATCAACAATCTTCAAGTATTTGGGGTCTTACCCCTCCTTTCCAATGTTAATCTTCTTTGGGGGTCCTCTGATACTTTCTATAGTGTCAGTCCATTGGTTTCTCCTCTATTTGTCTATCACTAGGTCCTTGGTGTACTTTTTGGGGATAAAACCCTCATTATTGGGTGCACATATGCAGAATATTAATTTCCCTTTACTTTCAAAGGTGTGTTTTACGCAGATTAGTGCATCTCTTTTAATACCTCCTCTAAGTTAACATTGTCATCAGTTGGACCCTTAGGTCAATGATGAATTGCTTCTACAACGTGTTTTGATCCTTTATTTCCTTGGATTTTTCCTTATGATAGTACCATTTGTAGGAAAAACCATTGATAAAGCCAAGTGAAAGATGTAGTGCTATCTCATCAAGAGTTTTGAGTTGCTTCATCTGCCCTCGCTTGATCTTCATCAAATATTGTAGATATTAGTCTTATCGCTTCCTCATACCTACAATACTTTTCGTTCTTGATTTTGTTATATTAACATATGAATAGGGTCGTGAGCTTCTCCCATGCAATTGTTGGCTATGAGATGAAATGGGCCATCCATTATTGATAAGTTGCCATCCCCAACATCATTATTGTTTTACCCTTTCTTCATTCGAGAAGAATTCCATCACTTCTTGAACTTCTTATGCTTTGCTAGGTCTTTCTCTTCTTAGTATTCTATTCTTGTGCTTGTGCTTTGTACTTCTACTTGAAATAGGTTTTTGACGCAACGCAAGTAAATGTCATGGTTTTCATTACCCATCCTTGTGAGACTTTGTTAGATCTTTCCCATGATGAACTATCCATGTACAAAGTACCTTAGTCATTGGGATTTAGGTCTTCTTCTTTTTGGCTAGTTGCATATAGATGCCTTGTATTGGGCCTTGGTCTTGATAATCATCCTTGTCAGTTGCATTTGTTTTTGCTACAACTATTCATGTCCTTGTTGATGGAATGATCACCTTATATTGGTATTTTTTGAACAGTAGTGCTAACTAATTAGAGCAAACCATGGCTCTCATCAAGCATATCCATGACCTTTCAAGAAACATCGGATATGCTTCCCAAATTTGAGGTTCGGGAACTCTCAAAACCTCAAATTTTGGTGTATGTCTTGATCCCATAATAGTTGGTCGATTGGTTTACATTTTGTTTCTACAAATCTCGAATTGGAATAAACATCCGCCATTTCTGTGTATGCTCTTGCCCATTGCAAGTTTGCCTTGATCTTTGGGATAACCAAAAGTGGAAGTGTGCACTGATTAATTTTTCACATCTAATAAAAAACTCATTTTAATAAAATTAATCGCCCACAAAACATAACTAAAATTTGGTGTTTTCGAGCTTCACTATTTGTGGGCAAATTTTGCGAAGGAATCAGGAACAACTAGAAAGTGACCGCGGGCCCTTGTCAGGCTACATCCTTGTTTGGTGTAGTATTGGACACACCCGCGTGATTCCATCTAGCCCACATGTCCTTGTGCGAAGCTGCATTAGTTGAAATCCGGACATATTCCCAAGTACCTCACGGTATATTGGGAATTCCCTTTTCCCCCTAATCCACTCATCTTTTAATAATTAAAACTAAACAAGTACATTTGCAAAACACTCGTCACAACAACACTCCCTTTTCAGACTCCATTTGGCAGTTGTCTACATCATATAATCTTTTTGCTTAAAGTCAATCTTATGTGGATGGATTAATTTGTAGTTCATGCTGTTGAGTTAATTTTCTTTTGCAAAGTCTTGTTTTTAGTATTCATTCCAAAACTCCTAAATAACTTTCACATCCGTAACTAAGAACTAATAAGAGCCTTAGTAACTCTTTTCTAGGGACTACCCCCCTTGGCTTTGTTAGGAGTTTGCCAAAATGGAGGAGTCAAGATCAATTGACAGTACTTGACACGAGACTTGCCCCCAAAGAGAGAACCCAATGGCTTGAAGATTTCTGCCATGCCAACCTAACCCTCGAGGTGCGTGAAAGGCGGCAACAGAGCTATAGACACAAGCATCCCACTCATTGAAAAGCAACATCCTTTGTAACTCCATCTTAACCCCGTGGAGAGATTGAAGAGAATTGAAGCTAGTGGCAAATCGAGTGATTGCGGGATGCACCAACTCCTTGTCCCCTGTGTTCTCTCATGAGTGAAATAACATATGTATGGTTATATATATTTTGTAACTCTCTGAGCTGAATCAATGACTTCCTTGATCCAAGTAAGTTTGCCCATATCCTTTAGCATCAAATCAATGTAATGGGTGGCACAAGGAGTCCAATACAACCATGAATACCTTTGCATAAGCAACCTCCCAGCAACAACATAATTAGCAGCATTGTTCATAATGACATGGACAACATACTGCGAGCCTATCTCTTGGATAAAGTTATCATAATAATTGTACATATTTAACATATGTAGATGCATCAACATATTAGATAAACATTGTTTCCATGGGACAATTAACCAAGAAATTTAGAATGGATCCGTCCTTCCAATTTGTCCACCCATTTGCCATGATTCTTCTAGCTCATTTAATTTTTGGGTGTAATCAACCTTCTTCCCTTGAAGGAGTTTCCTTCTCAAATCATTATAGGAAGGGCTCTTATACCTTAGACCAACAATAGCAACAGCTTCAAACATGGAATGGTAGAAGGCGTTGTTCTTGGCAATGTTAAAAGGTACATCACCCGATAGAAAACATTTGGCCACACGCTTGTCGACCTCCTTCTCCCTTGTTTTAATTAATGACTGAATAAATGGTTGCCCCTTGGTGTTGACCTTGGCACAAAGAAATGTGAGGATGCCCAGAGAATTGTGGAAGTTGTGGGCGGTGTGGATAAGGAGGAATGTATTTTACCCACCTATTATGAAAACTGACAAACAATAAACCCTTGATAAGGTTGTCACTGGCCACATTGGAGCTCAATAACACACAACACAATATTATTATAAGATGATACAACTTTACATTGAGGGTCCTCGTTCTTATAGAGTATGAGTGACCAGAAGCCTAACCGTAATATGTCTAAAACCCTAAGATGCCTAAAACCCTAACTTTTAACATAAGTCACTTTAAGTGACTTTATTACTAGTGTAGCCTTACATCTTAACATTTCCCATAAGGCGTACATTCTTCAAAGATAACAAACTAAAATCAAATGCATATACTTGAATGAAAACACGTAAACTGAAAGCTAAACATCATAAAACATCTGTTGGAAGCTTCTTCTTTGAACATAGTTTTTGGGCCAGTTTGAGCTCTATCAAGTTGCCTAGTAACTCGTAACCCTTGGAAAGGTATAGTTAATGAATTGAACTCCCGAGTTCTCGGATTCCACTTCCTTGAACTCCCGAATCATGAATCTCTCAAACTCAATTTCTGAACAACAATCCACATGCATGTTGTGTAACCTCACTAGCAGACTACAATCCACATGCATGTCTCAACAACTAATGAGGGGTCACTCCCTAGATTCACAACTCTCGAACTATTTAGACAACCATTCATATTAAGCTATTATCTGCTCCCTTCTTGCCTTCAAACCATGAGCTTCCTAAAATGCATAGAAACTTAGTTTTCTTTTGTAAGGACAACACCTCGAGCAATATCTGGTGGTTCTTCTTTGATAAGCACGACAACATGGGCTGTGTGACCCATCTTTGACTTCAAAATTCCTTTGCCATTGCAAACTTTAGGGCGATAGTCAAGCATATTGGGAACAGTGTTTTCATACTCAAGGTCCGAACAAGGGCTCATTATTTCCCAAGGATTCTTCATGGCTTTACTAGATTTGAACTCTCTAAATTTTTGCTACTTAAAGATTTTTATTTTTTCGTTGAAAAAGAAAACATATTCTAAAACTGAAAAACAGACGAGCATGAAACAAACATTCCCATTGCTGTTGCGTATGGATTGTGTACGTGTCATACAGAACAATACAAACTTGATTTATCTTGGAGGTTGGGTGATTAGTGGCTAGGTGGCTTGAAAAAATGATTGCAGACGACAAATATCTGTTAAATCCTGTGGTTTGCTTTTATTTAATCGCGACGGCTGCTTTCTACCTTTACGGATGATGTCTTCTTAGCGGACAACTTCATCTTTAAAAAATGCCTCAATTTGATTGGCTAGGCAGCTTAATACATGGACATTGGCTAAGAAGAAAAAACGACGAACTTTATTTTTGTGTGCGGCTCCTTTATCTTTGCAGGCAATTTATTTATAATAAACGATTGCTTGAATTGTACACCCGTGGCGCTTTCTTTGTTCGACGACGGGTCTGGGCAGCGATTAGAGATGGCGGCCGTAAACAAAAATTATGGACGACTATTGTAATGGAGAATCTCTTAAACTCCCCCAATCTTTACAACTTTTAGAGAACCGACGACTCAATCATTTAAAAATACATTGATTCTTTAGATGATTATTTGTACTGGCTTCATTTTTATCCATCGACAACTCTAAATATACATTAGATGGTAGCTTCTTTACCTCAATGGTAGCAAGCGACTAAAAACCTGTAACCGTTAAAATCGACCGGCTGGATCCCTTGGTGAGGTTGATCGGTGGCTTTTTCAAACCTGCGGCATCTCTTTAATAAATCATGGCTAGCGGATGGAGGCTTTACCTTAATCCTGTGACTCCATAAAAATGTAGGATTGGTCAGATTCCTTGACTCGATTCATTAGCAACTTCTTCCTCTTTCAATTTCGGTAGCTCTACCTCTTGGCAACAAGATTCCTCACGATTTGCGGACCTTTGATTAATCACGTTTTTCTGATTCTCTAGATCATCTTACAATGCAAGAGACGAGCAAACTTGGTGGATTATCCATAGGTATTCTCCTACTTTAATACCGTGTATTACGAAAATCGATAAGCAAGAAACCCTTGATAGGGTTATGTCATCGACCACATTGGAGCTCAATATCACACAACACAATATTATTATAAGATGGTACAACTTTACATTGATAGTCCTCACTCTTATAAAGAGTCTGAGTGACCAAAACCCTGGGATGCCTAAAACTCTAACTTTTAACCTAAGTCACTCTAAGTGACTTTATTATATACGGAGCCTTATATCTTAACACCATCCTTGAGGCACTTGTGCCTCCCATGCTTCTTGATTGTGTTGTATATGCAAGTTTAACTCTCAATTTCTTCTTCTCATCCCTCTTTCTAGGCATATCAAGAAGGGATTGGTTTGCAATACGCATAAATTTTGGGTAACTACAAGACAAACCTCCCTTCATGCTCGGCAATTTTGGCAGGGTGGTATTTCAAGCAGCTGCTTCCACCATAATTCTACATGCCACATAGTTTGCAATTCAACCTTGGTCTATTATGAGGGTCAACTGATTCACCATATGCCCACATTGGATCCAATGTGTTGAGTTGAGATTAAACCTATCAAACAAAAAAAAGAAAAAACACACTCAAAATAATGCATGAAAATGAGTTGAATGGTCAAATCTTCCATTGAAAGACAAAACAAAAGGTATATCATATGTAATGGCCATTGAAAACCCTATACTAAATCTAGAAAAACAAACAAATTTCAAGCATAAAATTTAATACATACCCGAAAAAATGGAGAAGATGGGTTGTAGTGAGTCTCTATTCCACATTTGTTACGCTAATGGCAACGGGAACCACGGATTTCCATTTGTTCTATCGATGCAAAATGGTCACAAACCCTCTTGGACCTCAATCTCCTTCTTCAACAATGCACAATGACTCCAAAAAACTCGACCTGTGGCCTTATATCCCAGTTTTCGTGTAATTTCAATGAGCAGGGTAATATTTTTGTTCGACTTGTGATAAATTCCGAATATATTGCAAGTTAATTAATGTGTTATGAAACATTCAAAATATCGTTTGTCTTGTGATTCTTAGGTGTTGATATGTCGTGGCTTTGGTCATATTGCACTATATTGTGATATATACGATATATTGCCTATATATGTAACTATGCTTGCAGCTTTACATAGTTCAATAAGCATGGTCTAGTGAAAAATACAACTAATACATCACATTTGGCTCATCATGTTGCCAAACACCCCTCTGAAATCAAGAAGGCAGAACTGGATATGGATCACCAGGTTTGGACATCTACTCAAAAGGGCATAATAGGATCAACTTTGATGGTGGAGCAACTGTGCAACTGGTTTACTGAGATTCAATTTGAGGGGTAACACCACCTATCATATTCTTCCACCGTAGTTAATTGATGACCAGCCACAAAGACATATAAATGGCCATGACTCTATACCTTCCTTGGATTAGTCAACTGTGTGCTCTCCTTTGATTCTTTACAAAAACTAAATGGAGTTGCACATTAATAGTCAGAATATGAGGCTAGTCCATGTGAAAAGATTATAAGAGTAGGTCAATTCATTTACTTATCATTATAGTATTTCATTGCCAAGATCATAGCTAATAGGATATAATGATGGTGATTTGAGCAGAAATTGAATCCCTCGATTTCTACAAGGTAAATTGTAGGATAGTCATCCAAAAATATTCGGAAGAATTATGTAATTTTTTTTCCATGACATACAAAGAAAGGAAAGAATCCAAATATAGTATTTAAATGAATATATTTTACATGATTCATCGCAACAGAGAAAACTGAACTCTGGGATTGCACTTGTTTGGCACTAGACTATGCCATGTAATGGCTAGTGCCAGGGATTTTGAAGTGGTGTGGTGTGATTTTATGTAGCATGCCGCTTTGGGACACTAATGTGGTTGGTGTGCTACTTGCTTTATTGATTGTTTTTAATTCATGTTATAGAGCATGCACGTAGTGGCTAGTGCCAAGGATTTCAAAGTGGTGTGGTGTGGTTTTAGTTGGCATGCCACTTTGGGACACCAATGTGTGAGGTGGGCTATTTTCTCTATTAATTGTTTTTAATTCATGTTCTAAAAATCATGAAGTGAATATTGCATGCTTTTCTGGTTTTAATGTGTTTCATGCTTGAATATTGCATTGTCCAAGCTTTTTGGCTGTAATGTGTTTTATGGAATACAACTGGCGCACATTTTAAGAGAGTTTTCTGGCTCCAGTTATCTATTATGGAGGAATTAATTACTTGTTGTGTCATTAATGAAGCATGTGAATGACAGAGGGAGAGCTGTGAAATACATATAAAAAACCTGTTATGGAAACTCATTGTTTTGCTCAAGGCTGACAGTGATCATTAATGCAATTAGGTTCTGATTTCTTTACAGAGGGTATTTTAGTAACCACTCCATATTATGGAAATCTAAAGAACTAGTAAGTATAGCACCTATTTGCAATGTTCCTATATCCCTTACTTTTACTGGAAGTGGAGTTAGAGGCGCATGTTAGTGTTCCATTGCATTGTTTGTTTCTATAGGCCATTTCCTTTGATGCTTCCTCAACTCATATAGTATATAATATGCATATTTATATTTACGGCAGGCACCTGCAGAGTAGATGCTATTCATCTGTTGCAGAGTAGCTGCTATTTATATATTGTTGTGGAATGACCGTTGATAACCATCTTCTTTTTACGGCTGTTTCATCATGTTAATACTTTCAAAGGTCAAAAGCTACTTCAATTTCAAAGCAATAATTGTATAAAGGCGCAATACTATCTCCAAGAAACCTAGTGTATAAATCATACGTTGATGGTTAAGTTTTATGATTTGGATTTTTTTATGCAAATGTAAACATACGACTCTTTCCTTGATATATTTTTATAACTATGTTACTTAAGTGATAGCATTAGGACGAGAAACCTTGCAATCATGAAGCTTCTTAAACTATTTTTGTTTTTGTTTTCATTATTGTGGACTAGGGATATTTTCTTTTATTATTTGGAGTGGAAGATATTATAAATTTATAATGACAAATGTTTGGAATGCGTTTAATGATTATTTTTGTTAATCTAGGAATTTTGCCACGGTGCATAAAGGTTAATTAATAGAGCAATGGCTGGCCAGTCTGATCCACAGTTATCGCTTTTCTCTTCAGCAGAGGCAAGTCCTTTGCTTTCCATGTAGAATTCTCTCGTTTTATTTTGTCGTGAAGTATTTTAATTACTTGTAGTCTGTTAAGAAGTAATTTAAACAAATAGAGCATACAAAGGTTTTGATTTTGTTTTTAGTGTAGGTTGAATTTTTGGCAGAGGACGAGATGACAGACATTATTCCAAACGTGCGCATGGATGCTTTAAACATGATTTGTGTATAGACCATCTCCATCTCTCCTTATTACTTGGGAATCAGTGCACATTTGTTCTTTCTCTTAATTTCTTTGGAATTTCAATGTTTTATTTATTGCTTTCAGCTATGTTTTTACGATTTGATTTTTGGCTCTAACGGAAGCTTAAATATTTTTAATATATGTCTAGGGAGATTTTGGTCCATTCCGTCCTCAAATCCCTTCGAAAGTACCACTATGGTTGGCAATTGCATTGAAGAAACGTGGGAAATGTAGAGTACAACCACCAAGTTGGATGACTGTTGGTAAGTATGGATGAGGTTGCTAAATTGAGATTACGAGGTTGATTTTTTTTTCTTTTTTTTTGCATTTTACATTTGGATCATTACTTTTTAAAATTTCTACAGTTGATCTTGCCATAGATTATGCTTGTACACACTTCAACATGAGAGAACTTAAATGGCAAAGGTTTAGCTTAGTGTTGAAAATTATTTACTAATTTTAATTAACCAAGATATTCTTAAGAAGGTGCATTGACGTCATCATATGTCTGATAAAAATAGGAAAGGATGAGGTAAAAACCAATCCTATAGTTTATGCATAACTATAGTTTACTTGAGAGCCTTTGGATCATTGTAGCCCACAAAACGATAGCTAGAGAAGGACACTATCTCCCAAAATAGAAAGAACAACAAATGTTAGGCTAGATTTCTGATTGACTATCAAACTGCTGATGATTTGTTTTTAAACATCAAACTGTGTTTGTAGGATAGATTGACTATAATTCTTTATACAGAGACGATGTTGAAAAAAAATCTAAGAAGATCATTAATATAATCAACCATGGCAGTGCAGAATTACACTCAGAACAGAGTATTTTTCAGAGAAACGAGTAAGTACTTATCTTTTATTCAAGCTGGATGACAAGAACTAATTAAGACGGGGCGATTTCCACCCAACCATAGACAATCTGCTATAGATGTCACGCTCTAGCCAGGCTATGCTACTACCAGGGCAAAGAAGGAAATGTGCAGGAAATTCAAGGTAGTTTTTCCATTTAAAACAAGGGAAGGATTTACCTAGTGTACCACTGCTGAAGATTTAAGTCACAATACTTGCCAACTCAACACAAGGAGAGACAATTCTTTCTCTGCTCAACCGTCCCTCAGAAATCTTTCTTTAGTGCTCTTCAGTGTGGCATAGAATGGATAAAGACTGCTGTCCAATCACCACAAGCAAAGTTTCCTCTTGGTTCATGTCTCCTTCCAAGCCTCCAATGGCTTCCTTTCATGGCTGTTATGTTTCTTAGTATGGGAACCTCTTCTTTCAAGGTTAAACTCCCCCCTGCTTTTTCTCTATACCTCTCCAAAGACTAGTTCTCTCTACAAGTACGAATTTCCCCTTCTTTTCATGCATGAAGGATGGCAGGGGGAGAGCCCTAACCCAACTGTTCTTGGTTCTAATAATGTAGTGGAGACAAATTACCCTGAAGGTAGGAGGTGTTTGCCTAGATTTAGGAGATGGTTGAGTCCACTATCTTTATTTCAATCTGAACTATAGACTAGCCTTAACATGATAAAAGAGTGATGGGTTTGGTGATGCCAAGATGGATAAGGCATATTAACATTCCCTTAGACCCCCTCACTTTTCCCCTCTTGTGGTATCATAGCCCCTTTAGGTGCTCATGCTCAGTCAGTCTTGGTTCTTTTATTAACTGCAAAATGTCCATATCAACAATTATCTACAATTACGATGATAGTTCTAGTTCATGGTATAATAGAGCAATAAAAAAAAATCTATGCAAAGCATCTAAAACATATTTAATATCAAATGCATATCATTCCAAGGATTGGGATTGGGACATTACAGTACTGCTAAGAAATCCATCAAGTTCTCAACGATCGATCCAACCATTTGATCTGACAATTTGAGTTGAGTCCAATGGCTTCCTGATGTCACCAAAGAGTCTTGCATATGGGAATATTGTTCATCCTTGCATCACACAGATTTGTATCCTTTTGGTAGTATTAGAACCATAACTACGGTATCTTATTACTTATTTCTCCAAGATAATATCCCCTGGGCCTTGAGCAATGATTATGAGATAGAGCCATTCTTTTGCAAGCCATTATGTGTTATTCTCCATGATCCTTTCGGACCGCACTTCTCCAATGGGAGGCTTTTGATCCCCAAATTCTCATCGATGAAGAAGGTGAGGAACAATTATGATCCTTTGTTTGTCATACAATTTTGCCTTCTTCAGTGACTAGCCCTTGAGTCCAATATGACATAACCTATGTTGCATGGGTACCCGTACCGGGGGTTCGGGTACACGAACCAGTATCGGGGACACGTACCGGGTACTTCAATGGTATGTCCCCAGCCGTACCCAACCATACCCAAATCCAATCTCACGTACCGGGTACTTCATGTATGAAAATAGGGTACTTGCGTGGATTTTGGTACGTCGTACCATGTGTTTGGGTACGTAGCCAGTACAACCGTTGGACAATTTATCTTAGCTCGTTGTTCGGGATGAGTCAATTTGCAAAGTTTGAAGTTAAAATTTTTAAAAATTATATAATAAAACACTAAAACACATGTTATGTGGGCCCTTGCCCCTTACCTAAACCAGCGCAACACTTCATTTCTCACTGCTAGTGCACTGTGCTCACTACTCCAGCGACGACATGACAGAGGACCTTAGTGATGCAAATGACATTGATCCTAAGGTTGCTGATGACATGGCTTGAGGAAGCCAAATCAACTATCTTGTTCATGTTCAATGTTTACTATTTTGAACTTTCTTTTTTATGTCTAAAAATGCCTTTAGGCAAATTTTGGATGTAGTATGGCAATGAAGTTTGAACTCATGGTGTCATGGACATATAATATTTTATGTTGTTAATTATATTAATATAACTTCAGTCTTCCAGTTGATATTTACTATTAGTCTATGTCATATGATTTATCAAATTTATTATTTTATGTTTCAAATTTTCAATGCGAATGTTCATATGAATCATTGAATTTAGAAATATCAAATATGCATGTATGATGTGAGTGTGAAATGTTTTATTTTTATAAATTTTAATACACACACACACACACACACATATCTACAGTACCCTCGACGTACCCAAGTACCCTGTTTCAAAAAGTGGCGTCCCTATCCCCGTCCCTGTATCCGTATCCGTCCCCGTACCCGCGTTTCCTGGCAACTTAGGACATAACTCATGTTGACCTCTGTAAGAAATTCAAACCTTTTGCAATAATTGCATTCCATAATTCTTCGAGTGCGTTTGATGCAAAATCTTCAATTGATGGTAGTATTTTTCTTTCCTCTTTCCCATCTCAAGAAATTTTGAAAATCAGTTGCTCAATGCAAATTCAGAAAACTTTAACCTTGAGGTTTGTCCATTTTATTAGCAGTGAATTTTCAGCCTTAGCGCTGAATTTGAAATATTAAATTACAATAGCAAATACCAATGAAATGTACTTCAATGCAACAATGTTTCAGCACTTAGAGCACACTTTCCAAGCAAATTACGGATCTAAAGACTTATTACAGCAGTAAATCTCCTCCTTTAACTTTTAGATGTTTGTTAAATCACTCAACAAGTTCTGTTCAATGTCATGTCAAATCAGCAAGTGTAATCAACACTAAAAACTACTCAATCATCAAGCTAACATAAGTTGAAGTTCAAATCTGGAAGTACACAATATGCCACATAAGCATTAAATCAAGGCACACCAATCTATGAGCAAGCTTTTTTCGATGTGTATGTCCATCACAATACAAGCAAGGATAATCAATACACCATGTATCTCTCAAGCATGGTGTAACTGTTGGACACAATGGCCACACTAAGAGGGGGGTTGAATCAATGTGCGAGCAATTTAAACATTTTTACCTTCTTTTAATCAATCAGAGTATATCAAGCATTAATCACATAATCATATTCATTAGTTAAATCAACCACGAGTCATAAGCATAATCATCACATCAAAGAGACACAAGAATATTTGTAATTTGATCTTTATTTATTTGCAATGGAAGACTACAATTTTTTCAATTACAATCAGCACCAATTGATGAAAAGAGCACCAACTCTTGTAACATGACCCAGCTTGATTTTCTTAGCTCCAACTAAGAAGGGTTTGAGGAGTCCAATCCTCAAGTGCAAGATTCCTCTTGCAAGCTTGATGCCAATCTTTGATTGTCATCAATTTGCTGCTCAACACTCAATCTGCTCATCGATGCTGCTGGTCATTTGCTCAATACTGCTGGTCTTTTGTTCATCACTCTCATCAACACTGCTACAACCCTTTTCTCAATCTTTGCATATCAACCATCAATCACAGCTGCTCAATACACTGCTGCCCATCAACATCTGTTCATCAACACTGCTGGTTAAGTCTGCTCATGCATCATCATCATCAACATGTCATCATCATCAAGTATACATGGAGTACATCATCATAGATTACAATATCTTCATCGTCAAAGTATAGGAGTGCATCATCACTAGTGTATCACCATAAGTATCATCATCAATATAAAAGCAACATCATAGTGATGTATATCTAATACTGTTCACACTGTATATTTCACCACTGCTTATACTCCACTGTATGTATACAACATTCCTATTCACCCATTTGATTGTACAACATTGTACATCACTGTTCATCACTGTTTGTACATCACTGTATGCTCATTTGACTGTACATTACCTAAGTACTTGTTATCACATCATCATGATAGACTGTATCATAGATGCATCATCATGTCTTCATCATCTTAGTGTATATGAGAACCTCATATCCAAAAATGCTACTGTATCATAACTGTACTTCATACATTATCATCATCCTTATACAAGTACATCAACAATACTGTACTTTGCCACTGTATACATTTGACTGTTCAGTATTATACAAACATGCCTTGATTAGTGGATATACTTAGGGCTATGTATACCTTCTTCAAACAATGAATCTAAGATTGTATAAGTGGCTGTGGCAAACTCCATCAATCCATGACTGTAATAAACCAAAAAGAAATGTTACTGCTGTAACCTTCGGATGCCCATCAACTTCATCATTGTGCCATCTGTGCATAGTGTAAGAACTCGGGACATGTGCAAACTGTAGATCAAATTCGGGTCTGTGCAAACCTCATCACCATCTAACCATTCATCACCAAGGAAACAGTCAATAAATGGGCTAGGAATGTATACTAAGTATGTGGATCTTGAAAACTCGGATTGTAAATCTGTGCTATGAAAAAACTCCAGTCAAAAGCCAAAAATGGACTGACTGTTTGCAACATGTAACTAGGGCTGTTTGCATACCTTCATCATCATCGTTGGAGTATCAACATAAACATACCTTCATAACTGTGTGTGCATTACTGTAAAGGTGCCACTTTGGATGACCAAAGTTCTAGTTGACCATGGATGTATGCTGTAGATACACTCCACAAACTAGGATCTTGACTGTTCATGCAAAAAGGAGAAACTCGAACTGTTGAAGGGCTTGGTTTGTCTGTAGAAAACACGAAAAATTATCAAAGAGAAGTCTATGGTCTGCTGCAAATCTCCATCAAGAATTAGGGCATACTCTTGCTGCTGTATTCACGAAATCTTCAACATCAAAATATCACCATACATATTCCACAGTATTGGACAATGACTGTGTATTAGGGCATCATTCAGTCAAGCATCACAATTTGGTTCCATCTCCTTGTAGGTTCGGGACTGTGTAGAAAGCCTCCAACACTACTCATGAGATTCCTCAGTCAGAGTTACAAAAATTATCCCCCAAACAGGTCTTTGCTGGTCATCAAGAAGTTTATGGTCTGCTGCTACTGTTGACCCCAACAACCCACAAGAAAAGTCTGTTGTGGTAACTTGGATAAGGCTGCTGCAAAAACAAAATAACCCCCCCCCCCAAAAAAAAAAGTGACTGCTGTTGACTGCTCCTTTGCAATTCGGGACTGTGGAAACCCTCCAACAGTCACCTCTGAAATTCCTCAGGTAACCTCAGTCAGCGAGCCCTTCTACTCTAACATTCGTTGGTTGTATGGAGTGTGATCAATCTTGACTTTATATAGTCTTTGGCATTGTCCACTTTCTCACATTAGGGCCGACTTGTAGGGTGATTCTTATTACATTATTATTTTATTTGCTCATCTTATTATTATTCACTTCCTTGCCATGCAAGCATTGTATTTTCATTTTGTCACACATTCTTCAAAGGTCAACTTTATCTTTGTTTAAAAGTCATCTTCTAAGTTTTAGGGTATGCTCCACCTTTTCACCATACATCAACATATTGTTGAGGGTGTCATCATCCTCATGGTGTCACAACGTATTTCTAAGGAGGGGTACCAAGGGGTCAGGACCATAGTGACCAAGTGATCCATATTAGTCAACAAGTACAAGAGGGCTTCTTTATCAAGCCAAGGGCATCCACAACATGCTAGAGATCGTACAAGGTCATCACCATCATAATGACACAAGGGGATCAAGTGCAAGCACTAGGACCATCTTCAAGGGTTCTAAGACCTCAACAAGCCACCAATGACCACACAAACCACAAATGACCATAAAATGGGTCATTTGGGTCAATCACAACCATCATGGGTTCCATCAGGCATCAAGATCATCACTTAAGACTTCATCATCAAATATGTCCACTAAGAGCAGGGCTCCACCATGTGATCCAAAGAGTATCATGTGTGTGGGCTTCATGACCAACTTGTGGGTCCAAGCACTTCTTCAAGGGCTTCTTTATCAAGCAGGAGACTTCATGGACTTCTTCAACCACCTCAGCCATACAAGGGGACCTCCAAGGGTCAAGATTCTTCATGACATCATCTGTGGGGTTGCCAAACCTTCTCCTAGGGTACCATGACACCATTAGTGCATGAATGACCACAAAATGAGCCATTAATGCTTCTCCAACCCATATAGGGCTTCTTCATCATCAACAAGGGCTTCAACACCATATCCAAGGTCTTCAACGTCATAAGCAAGGTCTTCAACATCGTCAACAAGTTGGTGGCTCCAAGATCCAACCTTGTGGGTACAGGGACCTTGCCAACTGGGTACAAGGTGCTTTAAGGCAAAACCCATCTCTATGAGGGTTTCAAGGCATTGCAAGTGTGACTCGGTGGTATCAATGACAACCTGTGGGGCCACTGCAAGTCCATGTTGGCATCAATGACAATTTCATCAACAATAAACACTTTCGGAGTAACACCTAATCTGCCACTCCCATTTTATGAGGAAAGTGTTTTCACCAACATAATTGGATGGTTCACAAATGGAAGTAGCCAATGCAATATTGTTAGCATATCTCTGAGGAGGTATATTTTCCCTCGTCAAATATTTGGGTGCTCCTACATGCCCCTGTGCATCTTGACATGTCTGAGTAAGTCATCTTAGCTTCCTGCATGCTGGAGTAGAGGTTGAGGACGTATCCTTTCTCAAGCTCTCTCGTCCACACCTGGATCTGGTTCGAATTAGACTCTAGATTAGTAACCTCCTCACTACCTTAATCACTAAAGTAGATACTTGTGATCTAGAGGCCATGCATCCTCATCAAACTTCACATCTTGTCTCTCACCACAGTCTTCCATTGTGCTGGAATGTCAATCTTGTAAGCTTTGGAAGTTTCATTATATCCAGTGAAACAAGATACTATCATTGTTTTAATGTGTTTTGAACCTCCTCTTTGCTAGGGGCTTGACCGCCTATTAATGGGAAGGAACATAACCATACACCATCAACAACATGCCAAACTCTAACATCTTCCATGTCAACTTCATTAGCCAAGGTCTTGAACACCACATCATGAGCTATTCAGGATTACTTGAAAGGATCACATCTCCATACAAGATCAAGACAACCAGATGAGATCTATCAAAACCACAAAGATAATAATATGCACAAGTCAACTCATCAACCTTGAAATACCAAGCTCGTAGTGTAAACTGTTATTCCTAATGCTCCACAAACAACAACCCACATAGGCCTCCAACAAACTGTAAAATGGATATCTCATCCATGCCCCTCAAAGCCTCTAACAGAAAAATCTCAATAAGGTCACCTCCCTCTTTTCAAGAGAATCCTTTGGTAGCAGAAGCAAGAATTTCATCAAGGTCAGTTCCCTCTTTTTGAGGAATCCAACAACCATCTCTTGGTACTGTTCAACACAACCTTTAATTGCAAGCTTTGAATCAATCACTGATTACACTTAGTTTAGAACATATCTCCATCACATCCCTCCATACTTAGTTTGCATATGCCTCCCCAAAACTAGAAGACACCTAGCTTCTTGGTGGAATGTACAAGTGCCACAGGATCAACAAACAACCTATAAACAATGCTATCAGAATTAGATTGATCACTGAATTGTGGATGCCAAAAACTAGAAACTAGTCGGAACCGAAAAAAAACTGGAAAAAATCAGCCAATTGAAAAATACATAAAATATTCAAATTTTGATTAAAAATTATATATTCATGTACACCCATGTGAATCCAAATCATTAAACACAAATATGCCAGGATTTTTCATGTATACAACAAGGGTCCATATAACTAAAATATAAACTAAGAGGCTCTAAATTGCCTCTAGAGTCCAAAGATCATCGTGCTACAATAAATAACTACGTATTGCTCCATTCCTCTCAAGCCCAATTTGGTGCTTAACTTGGCAGATGATGCCGATTTTCAAATGATTGAAAAAAATCCAAAATCTGTTGAATGATGGATCCACCTTAGGGTTGATTCCTTCCGTCTTGATGAGTGAGGCATCTGTGTCGAACGAATCTGCCTTAGGGTTGATTCCTTTCGTCTTGATGAGTGAGGCATTTGCGTCGAACCAACCTGATTCGTTTGCCACAGTGGTTTACAAAGTTGAAACTCCTACCCCTTAGAACACTGCTGAAGCCAATGAAGGGGATTTCAATTTTATTTTTTGGTTAGTAACAAAGAGTATGCAGAAAAAGGATAGAACTTGGAACACCAAGGAGTGATCTTATATTTCCTTCGTTGTATGTCAAATGAGGTGGCTTTCAACAAGTAGTGTTTGATAAACTAGGAGGCAAAAGGAGTCTCCTAGAATTCATATTGGGGCTTGGGACATAAATATGTTTGTCTTTTGTTTAACACTGAAGCGATAACTTGACATGTTCTTCAATATGATAAATGGCGTATTGCGGGCTTCTTGGCTTATGTGGAATCCTAGAGAGCAAATTTCAATCCAGATGATAGAGGGTGGGCCAACTATCCTTTGTGGCTTGAGTTTCTTGCGCTCCTTGTCGATCTAAAGCCCTTCGTAGATCTGTTCACTAAATGGTTTGGTAAGGTTTTGATCCTTAATGACAAATGTAACTCATTCTGACCCAATTCGAGAGTATGTGTGGAGGTTGATTTGACAAAAAAGTTGCCTCCATTTATTTCATTGATGATTATAGATGGTGTCCATCAACAAAAGGTGTAGTATTTGAATTTGCTGAATGCTTGTTTTGCTTTCCAAGCACATGATCCTCTCATTCGTGAGTGTCCTCACAGACAACCCCTTACTAGAGCTTCCCAATTTGCAGGGGATGGTAGGTGTTTCAGCGGTAGTGGCGTAACTCGATAAGGTTGGTTGATCAGTTGGTTCAATCTTGGTCAACAAAGAAGACACCCCCTAGGTTTTTGCTAGAGGGCATGTTCCCCATTTGGCACCCATATTTGGTACTGGGGCAAAGGGAGTAGTGGTTCATGAGATCTACAAAGATGCTGTAAGTTTGACATAGTAGTTGGTTCCCATTAGTTTTGGTGGTTTGCTAGTCAACCCCTAGGGCTAGATCATGTAAGCAACTTTAGCGAGTGGTATTGTTTCAATCTAGAAGATGGAGATGTATGCGGGTTGGCAGGTCAAATCTAACAAACGCAAGTGAACTTCATCTTCGGCTACTTTGGAAAGATTTGGCAGTGTTGTGAGCCATGCTTTGAAAGGGAAATCGTTCAAGGAGATTGTGACCCACTCTCTTGAGAGAGGGACATTTGCCTTGGCGATGTCCAATAAATTTAGTTCCCTAGCTAATCCCTTGTTCCTTGAATGAAGCTAACCCTTTTCTCATGGAATATTAGAGGGATGACGATCCTAGGTAGGAAGCAGGTTGTGCAAGGTCTTCAGAAAGTCAAGCCAAAGCTAGTTTTTTACGAGAGCTCATATCGATAGGATTTCAGCTTTGGAATCGCATGAGTTATTTTTGGAATGGCTCCTTTGGGCATGGATCATGACCAGAGAGGAGGGGTGGTGTTAACCATTTCACCTTCTTTGCATATTTTTGTCATGGCCTTTGGGAGTGACCCAAGTAAATGATGTGTGTGGATCACTATTATGTTTTAGGAGAGATTACTAGGGTTTTGTTTTATATATGCATTGAAACACGTTTCTAGACATGGATGGAGGCCTCTCTTTTAGATGTAGAGTGTATTATTGGCGAAGACTTTAACATGGTTGAATGGGATGGCGATAGGGGAGGATGTGTTGGTTCTGTGATCAGTGGTTCAAAGAAACATGTGTGGTCTAAATGTAAGGTCTCTGTTCATTTTTTTGTCCTGAATTAGTGTAAGAAAGGTTTGGACTATGGTGGATGTTTTATTCGGTCCAATTTTAGACAAGGCTTTGTCAGAGTTCAGGGTAGACTAGACTTGTGGCCTAAGGGATGGAATTTACTTTTTGGGTACTATGTGTCCAATTGATGTTTTCATTGTAGCTACAAGAGACTCTAAACCTTCGTCTTTGTTCAAGCTTAATGTTTCCCATCTAGAGCTTTTAGAGTTCTGTGCTCTGGTGCATAGTGTTTGGAAGCTTCTTCCTCGGCCTCAGGGAAGCAACTATTTGCCAATCTGTGAAGTTCACGAGGGGGTGAGGTCGCATTATCATGCGAAAGTGTAGGAGGAAACTTTAGGAGGCTTGAAGGTTGGTAGAGGAGGTACGTATTCTTTTGGAGGAAGACCTACATAACATTTCTCTCGTAGAAGATGGAGCTTGGTGTGAGATGGTTGTGTGCAAGGAGGAGTATATTGCTAAAGGGGCTTGGGTTTGTGCCAGATTGCAGTGGATTCAAGAGGGCAATGAGGTGTTTAAGTTCTTCTTTGATTCCTTGAAGAAGAAAGTTTTAGCTGATAGGGGTCTGGGTGTATGTTGCGCCAATGTGACTCTTGAGGAGAACCTAGGTGAGATCCAAGGCATGTTTAGTGATCATTTTCAATCTATTCTCTTTGCTTACCCTCTATTAGATTCAGTTATGGCTACCAAGGATGCCTGCTATAGAGTGGTTCCACACTAGGTCTTGGTTGGAGATCGGGATAGGTTAGATGTAACATTTACAAAAGAGGAAGCATTTCCCTCTCTTCCATGCAGAATGGGAAATCCCCAAGTATTGATGGTTTACCTTGCATGGGACACGACAGGGGAGGAATTTTGCAACCTTGTGCATGAAGTTTTTTTTGCTTGGAACCTTTCAAAATCTCTTAATTAGGGCCTCATCAAGCTTATTCCAAAGAATTCGACTAGAGACACTATTGGTGGGTTGCGCCCATTTGCCTTGTTGAGTGTTGCCTACAAAATTATGGCAAAAACTTAATCTATGAGAGTTTGGGATGTGGCTCAGAAAATTCCTCGTCGTGAGGAAACATGCTTTGTGTAAGGACAATTTATTTTTGATACAATATTGCTAGCTTGGGAGGCCATGGAGTGGGCCAAGGAAACTGATCAACATGCCCTCTTTTTGAAAATTGATTTTGACAAAGCTTATGATTGTATTGACTGAACATTCATTATCGACATGTTGACTTGCCTTGGGTTTGGAAACTTGGTCAATGATGTGTTAATATGATTAACACTCTATTTTCATATGCCTTTTGCTTTTGTTTTAGTGAATAATGTTTTGTCTTCCTGCATCCATCTTCATAGGTCCATGAGGGAAGGATGCCCATTGGCCCCTTATCTTTATGTGTGGATAGTGGCTATTCTTGGATATTTGTTGGAAGTGACTCGCTTGGAGGGTCGACTTTGTGGTATCTCTCTACCTCGGAGAGGGTGGGTTTGATGGTTGATAATCACTTTATGGATGATTCTCTTTTGTCGGTTTTTGCTGACCAAGAGTTGGTTGCAGCTGTTAGGGATTGTCTTTCAGTGCTTTGTGAGGATTTAGATGCTCTTGTTAGTGATAGCAAGACAACCTATTGGCTCATTGGTCTTGATGATGTGTCTGCGTGGATTCTAGTTGCTTGGAGGTTTGTATGGCCAAATGTTATTGTGATATCTTGGTATTCCTTTGGGGTTGACCTCTCTTCTTTTGCTATGTGGGATTGGTGTTTGGATAGATTGCAATGGAAGTTACTTGTTTGGCTATATAAGGACCTACCCTTCGTTGGCAAGTTGGTTGTGGTGAGTAGGATTCTTTAGGCCTCCAACATCTATTATGTGTCTTGTTGGCTCCCTAGCAAAACTTAGTTCCATCGATTGGAATAGATTCTATGCTCTTTTTATGGGATAAGTATGGTGGAGGCTGTGGCATTCCCATGGTCCCTTGGAATGTTTGCGTCATGCCCATGGATGAGGGGGTCTCAGTTTGATTGATGTTGCAACTCAAAGAAACATTTTGGTTGCTAAATGGGTGTTTAGATGTCTGGACTCTGGAGAACTCCTCTCCTTGACAAGTTTTGATGTGGCAAAGATTGCTTTTGGTCCATGTTGGCAAAATTAAGGATCGATTCGATTTATTTGATATCACTTTTGTTCCTTATAGTTTCTAGATTGCAGGGTCTTTCATATACAAGAGTATTTGAGTTGCTGGGGGAGGGTGGTAGGTTTGGTTTGTTGGCAAATGTTAGGCAGTAGATCGGGTTGTGATTTGGCCAAGAGGTCGATCTAGAGTTGGAAGCAAGATGAATACTTATATCTTTGACTTGACTTATTTCTAGGCAAGGAGGCTTAGTAGAAAGAACATTTTCCTTTGGGGGGATCTTTGGGACTCTAGTGCTCGTTCTTGAAAGAATATGTGTTTAGTGGCCCTGTAGTTTGTTGTCTTCTATGGATTGACCCACCTTTATGGAGATCATTGGGCATTCCTCAAGAGGATCTCTTTAAGATGAATATTGCTATGACATGTCCCTTTTGGAGAGATTGGGAGTGGAGTTTTGGGTGTCCTTTGACCTAGTATGATTCTCATAAGCTCTATCCATCTTGCATCAACAGCTTGAGTTAGGTCCTATCCTTAATGCTCGATGGCTTTTTTCAAATGCTAAGAGCTGATGGATTCTCTTTCTGCGTGGTGTCTGGTTGATTATTGTTTCCTATAATACTTGGGTTGTTGCTTGGTTGGTGATCTATCAAGGTCTTCCCTCCAAACCC
This sequence comes from Pseudotsuga menziesii, assembly GCA_001517045.1. Lineage (NCBI taxonomy): Eukaryota > Viridiplantae > Streptophyta > Pinopsida > Pinales > Pinaceae > Pseudotsuga > Pseudotsuga menziesii. The sequence continues at coordinate 575,558 of LPNX010997625.1, read as the reverse complement.
ATTTGGCCAAAAGCGGTCTTTCTGATGGCCTTTGCCTTTTTTTCTTGATGACATAGTAAGTGAAGCATCTTTTATGGGAATGTTCCTTTGCTTGATCTTGTTGGGCCTAGGTTTAATCTCATTTGGCAAACATTCTTTAGGGACATTTACATTGTCGAGCAGTTTTGTTGGGCGATTCTAGATTAATGATTCGAGATTCCTTGTTTGGTATTTGGTACTGTTTTAGAGTCTTTGCTTTATACACCATTTGGAAGCTACAATGCAATATGTTTTGATAACGAGGTTAGTTTTTCAGATGCTTTTTGTCAATTATGGTGTGAGGAGGAACGTATGCAACTCGTAGCCAAAGGAGTTTTGTTGACTAAAGATGCCAAGTTGTTGGATCCAAACTCTTACTCAGACTTTATAATTGTTTTAGTTGATCTCAAGAAGAGGATATAAGGTTCAATGTATATACCCTTCCTTTTTTTCTTTAATTTGATCTGTTGATGTAAGTAATTTCTATATATATACCAACATAGATCCATCTTAAACTTGGATCTAGAAAGCAACGAGAGGGATCCAATTTCTTTAGGTGTAAGTTATTTTTATCTTAAATTTTTAAATGTTCATAAAAAATTACACCTCAAACATTTTGATCCCTTTAGTGGTAAATCCATGTTTAACACGGATCTTTTAATTACTTTTCTTTTAGTTTTATTATTTGGTGAATTGATTTTGGATTGAGTGGACACTATATAAATATATGAATGCACAATATAATTTTTTTAATTTTTTATTTATTTATGTCGGTTAACATAATATTTTTTTTATGTCGGCTAGCATAACGTGATAGGATCTCCCCATACTGGGCTGATAGCACCTCGCTTCTCTCGGTGCAAAGAAGTAAGTTTTTACAAAAAAAAACTACATACCATTAAAACCATTGCTTATATTGGGATCCTATTCATTAGTAGCACCCTCTACCTTCAACCTGTAGGCTCTAGCCTTTGCCTCTACCTCAAATATCGAGGTTGATCCTCCACATGAAGAGAGGGGTTGATGTTCTTGATTAAATACCTCATACCCGATAAAATCTAGTGGAACCGTTGCAATCTTGAAATCTTGAAAACTATTAAGGTTGTTGAGTTATGAACGGGATCTAAAATTCTAGTTGTTGCGTATGAAGTTTGATGAGGTTGGAAACACTCTAAACAACCTGAAACAATAAATGGTAATGTTAACAATTTGAGTGAAAGGATAAAAAAGAAAATATAAGGAGAATGCTACCTTTTCTTTTTATTTCCATGGCCAACATTGTGGTCCCATGCATGGCGTATGGATCCATTTGGAACTTGTCAGTTCCATACAGTAGTTGGTTTAGGGATTTACGGTCAGTTATGTACCAATCGGTTCGATACAAAACCGACCATTTCTGATTCAAGGCCACAATTTGGACCGGTTTGGTATATAAACCGATCGATTTTGGCAAAAGTGGCCGGTTTTTATAACATTGCTTGTAAAGGCCTCATCTTGCACAACTCTAGCCAAAGTCCTTGTACTTGCTAGATTACATTAACAAATAGTGCACTACTTATTAATTCTTGCACATGATCTAGGAACTAGGAATCAAAATCATCAAAGAATAATTAACAAATACTCATGAATTGGAAAATAACTGGAATACCAAATTAATTCTTGCACAGGATCTAGGAACTAGGAATCAAAATCATCAAAGCAATATT